>LGRX02006688.1:0-16866 GCA_001247695.2 Cymbomonas tetramitiformis
GGCTCGGGGAATCCGTCTACATTCATGAGCATTCCCCTGCAACAAGGTGCTTGCTTGTTTCCATAACCCACATGCATCTATCATGTACATTTATGCAGTTTGGAATGCATACAACCGAAGATGTGTGGAGCATCTTCTGCGCAACTTCCGGACGTCTTCCGCGTGCCTTCTATGAATTCACCATCACACTGTTTTCGCAGGGCTGAAGATCATGAGGACGCGGTTCGTATTTGCGTGCAGCGTCAAAGCAACCGGCCACCTTTCGGCTTAGCCGAGCCCACTAATGTGCTTTTCTCGGTTCAAGAGTTTTTTGGCTATGTGCAAGCAATTTCAGACTTGCATGAACCGGGCTTTAAGGAGCATACGTGGGAGGACATTTTCTCCGATCCATTGGACTTGGCCGATGATCCGGGCACGGTGCACTTTCGACAACATAAGTGGCTGCTTGAGCCTCCCATTGGCATCAATCTCCAAGGAATGGTGTTGAAGATACGGGATGCAATCGCATCGGGCGAACCATATCATCGTCCTCCGGAGCTTGTGAGTGATGGGGATAGGCGGATGAATCCGCAAAGGCTTACACCTTCACCTCCGGCCCCAATGGATGAAGTTGTGGACATGACCTATACCGAAGTCCATGAGCCCGAGGACCCTCCCCCGGAGATGCCAACACGAAGGTGCGAACAGGTTGGCACGGCATGCCCGTATCTCCATGAAAGATGTATGCCTGCACGCTCCGTCGGAAGTCGTTCCGAAGACGTCCCGAGCGTCTTCTGCGCATCTTCCGGGCTCATTCCGGTCAAGCTTATTCCCGGCGGATGCGTGTGACATGCTTGCGCAGGCGGATGAAAGGCCCCGTAGCACACCGCAACATGCCTCCCACGCCCGTCGAGTTGGCGGGCGAGACGCAAGAAGATGACGGGGCCGCCGTTGGTACCACGTCCAACCGTGACCCCCTCCCCCCGGAGAGGCCAACACGAAGGTGCGAACCGGTTGGCACGGCATGCCCGTATCTCCATGAAAGATGTATGCCTGCACGCTCCGTCGGAAGTCGTTCCGAAGACGTCCCGAGCGTCTTCCGCGCATCTTCCGGGCTCATTCCGGTCAAGCTTATTCCCGGCGGATGCGTGTGACATGCTTGCGCAGGCGGATGAAAGGCCCCGTAGCACACCGCAACATGCCTCCCACACCCGTCGAGTTGGCGGGTGAGACGCAAGAAGATGACGGGGCCGCCGTTGGTATCACGTCCAACCGTGACCCCCTCCCCCCGGAGAGGCCAACACGAAGGTGCGAACCGGTTGGCTCGGCATGCCCGTATCTCCATGAAAGATGTATGCCTGCACGCTCCGTCGGAAGTCGTTCCGAAGACGTCCCGAGCGGCTTCTGCGCATCTTCCGGGCTCATTCCGGTCAAGCTTATTCCCGGCGGATCCGTGTGACATGCTTGCGCAGGCGGATGAAAGGCCCCGTAGCACACCGCAACATGCCTCCCACACCCGTCGAGTTGGCGGGTGAGACGCAAGAAGATGACGGGGCCGCCGTTGGTATCACGTCCAACCGTGACCCCCTCCCCCCGGAGAGGCCAACACGAAGGTGCGAACCGGTTGGCACGGCATGCCCGTATCTCCATGAAAGATGTATGCCTGCTGCACGCTCCGTCGGAAGTCGTCCCGAAGACGTCCCGAGCGTCTTCCGCGCATCTTCCGGGCTCATTCCGGTCAAGCTTATTCCCGGCGGATGCATGTGACATGCTTGCGCAGGCGGATGAAATGCCCCGTAGCACACCGCAACATGCCTCCCACGCCCGTCGAGTTGGCGGGTGAGACGCAAGAAGATGACGGGGCCGCCGTTGGTATCACGTCCAACCGTGACCCCCTCCGCCCGGAGAGGCCAACACGAAGGTGCGAACCGGTTGGCACGGCATGCCCGTATCTCCATGAAATATGTATGCCTGCTGCACGCTCCGTCGGAAGTCGTCCCGAAGACGTCCCGAGCGTCTTCCGCGCATCTTCCGGGCTCATTCCGGTCAAGCTTATTCCCGGCGGATGCATGTGACGTGCTTGCGCAGGCGGATGAAAGGCCCCGTAGCACACCGCAACATACCTCCCACGCCCGTCGAGTTGGCGGGTGAGACGCAAGAAGATGACGGGACCGCCGTTGGTATCACGTCCAACCGCGGGCCCGGGATGGTGGTGTGTGATTGTGGCGCGTGTCACTCATCCATGCGCTTCGTCACCATGAGGACACGGTCTCGACATAGGACTATGTTCAAACAGATTGTATGCCTTCCGACGCTTCCGGAAGAGGCTGTGGACGACGATGAGCAACATCCCGATGGCGAGGAGTCGGATCAGGTGTGCAAATCCGGGTAGAAAGACTATCATTCTCAGGTAACCCTCGCGGAAGGTACCCGGAAGACGTGCGAAAGGTCTTCCAGGTATCATCCGCATGTCTTCATGAGAATGAAGGTACATATCAAAATCGGTTACTCCTGATAGGTAATGCAGTCGTCCTTCACAATTGGCACGTATGTATCTCGTGCCCATTGAAAGTGATTGTGGTTGGCAGGAAGATGCCGATTCCGGTTCCCTTGACGATGCCGATGCCGATGGAAACTTGCCGGACCCGGAAGCCGTTCAAGAAGAGCTCGACGAATTACTCGACCATGTCGACCCGGAACTTGCTAGAAAGGTGACGGAAGAAATCGAAGGAAAATTAAAGTCGTTGGAGAACTTGGCTGATATGGAGGTAACGTTCGCTGTTTGAATATTTTGCTCAGAATTGAAAATTGTATATAGTGTGATGTCTTTTGTACCCGGAACACGCCCGGAAGTTACATAGGACGTCTTCCGTGCGTCTTCCTGCCGTCTTCCGTTTTATCCTTCGATGACAGACCGCAGCGACGAGCTCCGAGGATACCCTACTCGACTTATTGGAGTGGAATCTGGATGGCAATATGACTCAAGAATCCTTTGGGCAACTGCTGCACATTTTGAAAACTAATCACCCGGACGTGTTTTCTAATTTGCCCGACTCCTTCAAACAAAGCATTGCTCGGTTTAAGGTCATGGATATCCCACTCCTAGTGGTGGACCTTTGCCCGCATGGGTGCGTGATGTTCGAAAAACAATTCGCGGACTTTGACCACTGTCCAAGGTGCGGGGCATGCCGTTGGGAGGGAGGTGAGGATCGGTGCGGTGCGGTGAATGCCGAGGGTGCGGACGACACCCGGAATGCCGAAGCCACCCCGAGTGCAAAGCGAGGGAAGGCGAAGTGCCAATTCTATCATTGGCATTTAAAGGATTTACTTCAAGCAATTTACAGCCATCCCGGCGTTGCTGGGCTCATGCGTTCGCACGCCACGCGGGAAAAGTCTGAGGAAGGCATTCTGGAAGACATTCCCGGTGAGTAACACATTGATAGAGCATATCCTGCATTGCCCCGAAGACGTACAGAAGATGTACAAAATGTCTTCCGTACATCTTCCGTACGACTTCCTGATTCCTACTACTTGAATGAATTTAAGTTGTATTTATGTATCTTGCAGATGGATCTGAGTGGAAGGCGAAGCAAGCTGCATATCCCGACTTCTTCAAGGACCCTCGCAACGTCATCCTCATGCTTTGCGCCGACGGGGCCACCGTTTGGAAGGACAAGTCGGGGGTTTTCCCTATTTACTTTCAAGTGTTGAACTTGCCACCGGAAATCCGCAAGAGGTTTGTGAACCTTGAGTTGTGGGGAATGATGGCGGGGAAGCCGAAGAACACCACCATCCTCGACGAGAAGTTGGTAGACGAGCTTTTGGAACTTTGGGAAGTTGGGTTTCCATGTTGGGACTCCTTCACGGACGACGTGTTCCAATGCCGGGCGATGCTTCTTGCCGCCGTGTTTGACTATGTAGGGCTCGTCGATGCTATGAACATTATGGGCGGGGGCAGCTTCTGTGCGTGTGCAAAATGTTTGATCCGGGGGAAGGGGAAATGCCCGCATCTAAATAAGATGTTGTACAAGTTTTGCGAGCAAGATCCGCCAGGTCCGTTTTCCCCAAAGACATGCCGAATGTATTCACAAGATCTTCCGGATGTCATCTGAGCGTCTTCCTGTTATTGTACGCAGGGCCTGCCGTACCAAAGACCGACGAGTTCATTCGACGCGCGGGCCAACGACACGTCTTGCTTAGCACGTGTAAGAATGCGGCCAATCTTCAGGAAGTGTTGGAGGAGGAAATCGGCGAAACCGGTGTGAAGTTCCCATCGGCACTATCTCGTTTGCCGTATTTCGATCTTTCCAAGAATGTCATCCTTGACGGCATGCATCAACTCCGAAACCTTGGGCTATATGTCCATGAGGCACTCATGGGGTTCGACTTTACGCCGGGTGTAAGAGAGCACGCTCGCGCGAACGATATACATCCCACGTGGTGGAAGACGACAAGGGACGACAAAGGTGATGCAGTCAAAACCCGACCACTAGATAGGAAGGCGCCCGGAAGATGCCCCAAGTATCCTCTACGTGTCTTCCAGATGTCTTCCTGTCACCACTAACTTTCGCGCCCGGGAAAATGACAGGTGTGGAACGATATTCAATGGCAATTGGTCCGTTTCAAATCCCGATGCGTGCAAAAGGGTCGAAATCTTTGAGGTCGCTAGAGACCGCCTTGAAGTTCATGACGGAGCTCTCGTTGGGAAGGTCATTGGGGCAAGGCCATAAGAAGATGTTGCGTCCGAACGGCACGAACACCGGACCGAAGACGCTCAAGTGTCACGAGGCGTTGAAAATGCTACAAGCGGGCATCATGAGCGTGCTAGCGTCTTGGGATAGAGACGAGGGCTACTCGAAAAACATGCTTGAAGACTTGATCGGGCAGTTGACGGTCATAACGAGAGAGCTCACTTCGGAGCTTGTAGACTGTAAGGTACGGAAGACACCTAGAAGACACCCAGAATATCTTCCAAGTACATTCCACACGTCTTCCCTAATTGCCTTTTATTTGATGATTTTGCAGGATGTTCCTAAGCTTCAAAATCTGGTGGATGAGTTCTTCAAGTCACTCGAGCGCGATGGCTCACCTGACTGGCTGGTCATCAACACGCATTTGCTTTCCCACTTCCCCGACCAACTCCTCATGTATGGTCCAATACGGGGGGCATGGATGTACGTGTTCGAATCATTCAACGGGAAGATTCGAAGGTGGGTGAAGAACAATGCATATCCGGTTCAGAGTGTTATGCAAGGCTTCGGGCGGTACCGGATGGTACATGTGGTGCGAGGGTTAATCTTGGTACTTCGTCGCCGGCGGGAGGCAACCACCAATCCTACCCGGCCACCCGTGCTCCCGTTCTTGGCCACCGCACCGTTGAGGGCGCCGAACACCGTGGGTTTGGGAACACAAGGCAAGCGCCATGTACTCTCCCGCGCTGAAACGAAAGCGCTGGAGCTGTGGATGCATGGCAACGTGCCCCAATACCGCAAGTTGAAGGCAAAATTCGACGACTACGTCACCTACCGCAAGAGGTAAGTAAGAAATGAAACCCATAAGGTGCCTGGAAGACGTTTCATATATCTTCTAGGCATCTTCCACACGTCTTTGGTAAATACATGTCCTGACACTGTGCACGTATACATTCGCAGGGAAAACCATATGGTTCGGAGACGTATTGGCGCACGAGCCGGAGCGTCTCGCCTGATGGATGTGCCGCTGCATATGCACGGTAGCGATCCCAAGGTCTGGCTGGGGAGACCATTCACGGAGAATGAAGCGGCACTCGTCGAAGGGCCTCCTCACGTGTGTCAATCTTTCGGCTCGGTCGTGGTTCGAGGAGTTTGCTATCGCACGGCAGCTCAGGACAAGACGAAGAAAACTTGTCAACGTTACTTCCGAGCCTTTTTCTCTGGAGAAAACATCAAAGGCGAGGAAATCGAGACTGACCGGTGCGTCCGTGCATTACGTTTTGGTGAATGTGCGCAGAATATGTACCGAATGTCTTCTGCGTGTCTTCTTGACGTCTTCGGGGATTCTTACTATAGAGTATAATTGTGGCTCCAACTCGCAGGTACGCCATGGTAGATAGCATCTACAAGGTCGACTTGGCCGCGAAAGAGTACATTCTTGTGAAGGGAAAGTGGTTCCCTGAATTCAACCAAGCGACGACAAAACGGTTTGCCAAGCTAAACTCGAAGTACGGGCCGGACAATACCGCAAAGGTGGTGTACACATACGACCCGGATGATCCCGAGACACCTTGGGACACTACTGATCCATTCATCCTGGCGGCTCAAATTGAGCACCAAGTTGTAATCAAGAAACATCCTGTGATGAAGATGGCGGTGGTATTTGATTTAAAGGCTGACTTTTTCGAGTGCATCGACGATGATGGTTCACGACCGAAAGGTGCAAGACGCAAGAGGCGATCATGATAATACGCCGGGCATCGTACTTAGTGGTCTGTATGTTGAATAGATGCAATCGTACATGTATGTGTAGATAGACCTATCAATTAACTTAGCCGTATATCATGTATCATAGCAACAGAGCATGATGACAACCCTGAAGTTGTTAGGAAGATACCCGGAATGTCTTCCGTATGTCTTCCGTGCGCCTTCTGAATGTCTTCTGTGATTACGCGACTAGTGTACGTGTGGTATGAAGTAGCTATGTGGCCAAATTGCATAATCATCACATATGTGTCGATAACACATGTCAGAATGTATTCTGGCCCAGAAGACATTCTGAACATCTTCCGGGTATCTTCCGGGAAGACTGCCCTTTGCATGTCTTCCGGGAAGATGTCTTCCGAAATCCGGAAGACATTCCGCACATCTTCGGCACGTCTTCCCCGAAGAGTGTCTTCTGGTTTCCAGAAGACGTTCCACTCAGAAGACGTATTCTGGAAACCAGAAGACGTCATTTCTACGAAGACGTCTATAAGACGTTCAGAAGACGTCTTCTAGACGTCTTCTGATTTTCCCAGAATGTAGGGCTCTCATCTGTGGGTTGTTGCATCCACCTAGGGCATGCCCTACTCTCATGAGGAAGCCTTTTGCGTAGTCCACCCCTTTGTGTCCACATCCTTCCAGGGTGCATTTTCCGCC
The DNA here is from genome assembly GCA_001247695.2 of Cymbomonas tetramitiformis. Classification (NCBI taxonomy): domain Eukaryota; kingdom Viridiplantae; phylum Chlorophyta; class Pyramimonadophyceae; order Pyramimonadales; family Pyramimonadaceae; genus Cymbomonas; species Cymbomonas tetramitiformis. The sequence goes on from LGRX02006688.1 coordinate 7,092, forward strand.
TCCTCCGGCTGAGTTTTTCGCCGTCTCGTAGTCTTGTGCTGGCAGTATTCTCAATCTGCATTTGAGTATTGTTTTTCGTACCGCAAATGTGGCTCGTTTCCAGAAGCCATTCGCTATTTTGTGTAGTGGCGTGTCTCCTTTGAGGTGCTTCATTGTTTCGTTCAGCCAGCTTTCGGTGGCCCTGCCCTCTTGAACCGGGGGGGCGTTCCTATTTTCCGTTCTGCTGTGTGTCATGTCGTGTTTTCGTTGTTTCCATCTTGTTCTGGGCATCGGGTCCTCCCTCATTGCATGGACCCTGGACTCCTCTGTGACACGGTCATGGTGAGCTTGTCTTTCATTTGTCGGCTTCCTTTTTGGCCCTTCCCGCTGTTCAATGAGTTCATTGAACTTGTCAAAAAATTTCTCGTCATTGTGTTCCCCTTGGGTCACTTCTAGTCTCTCCGCGAGCTCGTTGAGTTCCTTAAATATTTCTTCCCCTTCAGAGGGTGGGGGTGGTGTCTCCGCGGGTTCGAGGTCGTTTCCTCGGGTGGGGTCCATTCTGCCCTTTGTTTCCCGGTATTCTTGGTGCTCCTGTACCTCTCGTAAAAGGAGCATCTCCTCTTCCTCCTTTTGTTCCATCATGGCCTTTATTTGCCTGTCTTCTTCGTCTCGGGTCTGGTCGGCTTGTTGCTGCTAGTTGGGTATCAGGTCCCGTATTGTCGCTTGTTCCTCTTCAGTTTGTTGCGCTTGGTCATGGTGCGCCTCCCATCTGAAATTGCGCTCAGTTTTCAGTTGGTGGGTCCAGGTTGTGGGTTCTCCCTGGAGTTCGGTCATTTTTGTTGAGAGCCTGCTGTTTCCTTGGGCTTGCCGTTCACGGAGTAGTGTAGTTACGTATTTTTGTACCGCGAGCTTTCCTTTTAGCTCTCTGCTGTTCGAGTCCTCGTCTGGTACCATGGGTTTGACTTTTATTGTCTCGTTATTATCCCACGCTTCCGTGAGGGTTCCCGTAGTACAGGCTTGTTTGGCTGCCTCGTCGGCCTTTTCGTTCCCCACAATTCCCGTGTGTGCCTTGACTTTTAGCAGTGAGACAGTGTGCCCCGCTGCTACTAATGCCTCAATGTTGACCAGTATGGCATACAGGAGGTCCCTTTGCCGGTGGTGTTCCATGTTGTGGGGTTTCGTTCTCATGCTCTCCAGTTGTCTAATGGAGTTGGCACTGTCTGTGCAAATGGTGAGTCCGTTGCCACTTGGTGGTGGAGGGAGCGTCACCGCTTTTTGTATGGCGAGAAGTTCGGCCCTGTTCACCTCTTGGTCCTCGCCTTCCCATCGAATCATGTGGGCCTCCCCTTCCCCGGACCTGGGGTCCCATACTGCGGCTCCTGAGGCCCATTCTTTGCCTCCTTCTTCTGTTTCTACCTCCCTTTTGCTCCCGTCTGTGTAAAGGTACGAAGTTGCCTTGTGTGCCCTTTGAGGGGAGGGGTACGTCAGTTGGGTTGGTGTGTCCCTCGGGGCTCTGTTCCTGGGGTCCTCTGTTCGGTCTCTTGTCAGTTTCCATCTCCTTCCTTGGACCCCCGGTTCGTGTTCGGGCCAGAAGTCTGTGGGGTACCTGACAACTTTTGACCTCGTTACTTTGTCCCATATCGTTTGGGCGTCATTTTGTCTTGTAAGCCTGGTGTGCGAAGTGTTTGCTTCCACCACCTGTTGTATTGTGGGGGGTGTATGTTCCATTTACCTCCCCTGCTTCCGGGGAGGAGTTCCCATTTGGCTGGCCCTTCTTCCACGTGGAGGTGGCTGTCCTCCCACCAAGTTTCCACTTCTGCTTGTACGTTGCAGCACTGGGGGCAGAGGGCGTTCCGCAAGTGTGGCCCCGTGTTGCACATTCTTCCCCTTGCATTTGTCATGTCCTTTGGCTTAATTTCCGGGAGCTCGTATCGCTGCCATGGTCTTGTGTCTACCACACAGTCCACACTGGGGGTGCGCTCTTCTTGGTTTGGTTCGTTCTCATCGTGTAGGTTCGCCTCCCTTATCAGCTGTTTGACGGCGGAGGTGGTGCGGACCTTGCTCTGCGGGCAGGTTGTGAGCGCCCTCCTTATGCAGTCTGCGGCAGTGTCTGGGTCCCCACATACAGTGTGCCTGCCATCCCGCTTTGTTGGCAACTATTAGCACCCTGAGGTTCCAGTTGCATTGTTTCGCCTGCTGGTGGGTGGCACCCATCCAGTGGTCAGGGGGTAGAAACGTGAATTTGCCTTGTGGTATTTCCAATAGTTCGTGAATTAGGTGCCCTGCGTGTACGTTGTATAGCTTCCTGTATGGGGTTTTCTCATATGTCGGGTACACTCCGACTCCGAACACCGGTTCTTGTGTGGTGGTGGCCGCAATGGCAAAGTCCAATGCCTTTTTGAGGTCCTGTGGCGTGTATTCTGGGTTGAACTGGTAGGCCCCCAGCTTCATCCAGTTTGTTCTCCAGGCTGAGCCTCTGGCCCGGAACACCTTGTCTCTGTCATACATGGCGTAGTACGTCGTGGTGTTGTGGTGAACATTGAGGGGTGAGGCAAATAGTTCAGTGGTAATTCCGAATGCCTGTTGTAGTGCCCTTTGCATCTGGGCAGGGAATGTCCAATGGTTTTGCAAGTTCTTTTTTCGTTCCTCCTTTTCTTCTTTGCTTGAGTACCTAATGAGGAGGTGCCCTATTTCCTCCTCGAACGTGGAGACCTGTATTTTATGGTCCTCCCACATTTCAGTGCGTAGTGTGCGCTGGTGTGGGGTTTGGTGGTCTGTGGTACCCACTGCCTGGGTGTACCTTTCGTGTAGCCTGAGAAGCTTTTCTTTCGTGAGGGTGCCTATGTACTTCCCATTCCTGTGGTAGCTGTGGGCGAGTTCCCCCTCCAGCCGTAGCTGGCAGTGGTGCTCTCTGTTGTCCACAATGTCCTGTTCTGGGTTGGTTTCTGTCGGGTCCAGTGTTAGGTTTCCTGCATGTATGTAGTGTGGGCCAGGCCTGTCCCAGGTGCGGCCTTCCGGCCAGTATTTCTCTGAGGCCTGTGGGGTGAGTCACCTGGGAGCCCCTTGTTCGCAGTCTTCTATTCAGGGTTGGGAAGGTGGTCGCGCTTTGGCCCCTTCGTTTGGCTAGTTTTAGGTAGTCAGTTATGGTTTCCCTTGTACTCCATGAGTAGGAGTCATTCCCCTCTGAGTGCCTCCACTGGGTTCTGTACTGCGTCACTAGGGAGTGGGGGTCCGTTGGGTCAACGAGTAGGGTCCTTATTGCCACAATCTCTTTCGGCTTGTCTATCGTTTGGCCTTTCTCAAAGCCTGTCTCGAGTTTTTCAGCCATGGGGTCTATTTCATCTATCCATTTAGTTTGTGAGCGTGTGTGGAGGGGCTGAGGTTCTTCCTCTTCCTCCCCCGGTACTGGGCCGGTAGTCTCCGTTTCGTTAATCCTTGTAAGCGGGTGCAGGGAGAGTTGCCTGTGAATCTCTTCTCTGGGGACCAGCCTCGCCTCCCATTCCGTCATTTTGGCCCTCAGCTGCTCCGAGTTGAGGCGCGGGAGGTTAGTTCGTATTGCGTGGGAGTCCAGCGGCCCCTCCCTGGGCATGCTCCTGTATTGTTGCTTCAGCCGTCGGTTTGTGAGACTGTCATAGAAGTCCCCCGGCTTCGCTATGTCCCTCGGCTGGGCTTCACACATGTATGGGTATAGGTGTGCCAGGCCTTTTGCTATGGCACTGCGGTCTGTGTTGAGGGTTGCATCTGTGCATTGTTCCCTGACGTTCACCTGGCTAATCGCATGTTGGCCATCTCGGGTAGTAAGGAGCGCTAGGTCCGGGAAGTGTGTAAAAAGTTTGAGGCACGTTGTGAAATTTATCGCAGTTCGCGTGTCCTTGGGTATTGTGAGCCTGGCGGTTTGGTCTGTGCACATTGCCTGCCAGTCTGGAGGCGTCGGTATGTCCCCATCCATTATTTTGCCTGCTTTCGTTTTCCTTGTTGTTCCCTTCATCTCTTTGTCGGACTTTTTTCTGGTCGCCCCTTTTAGCTGTTCCATTATCTTTGGTGTTGGGGTTTGGAGTTGTCTGAGCATTCCCTCCGTCCCCTGGGGCGTAATGTTGTATCTGAGTAGGGCATTGAGTTTTCTTAGTGTGTTGTGTTTTGTCTGGTGCCCCCCCCCAGAGTTTGTCGAGGTCTGTGCAATTCCTGCGTGTGGTGCTGTGGTATTCTACCAGCCCTCTGGTGGACCTGCTGACGTGGGACATTCTGAGTCTCGACTTTAGGTTTATTTGCCTCCACGCCGGGCCCCGTACCGCTCCTCTGTCCTCTTCGCTGTGCATGGCCTCCAGTAGTCCGCTCCAAATCGACTGGGCGTAGACTGCTTGGAGTGGCACCATGTCCAAGCCGAACTTTTCCTTTTCCTGTGTGGTGAAAATGTTTGGCGTTCCGTTGCGGGGCAGACCTTGTATGTTCTTTGTGGCCCCACCTATTATTTCGTTGAAGTCGTCTATTTCGCCCGCTGTGTATAACCCTAGGTGCAATCCATATCTGAATTTCCCCAGTATTGCGGAGTGAAGGGAGTATTCCTTTTGGTCCGGCGTTAGTGGGGAGCGCAGTAGAGCTTGTATTCTGTGGCTCATCTCTTCTTTAGCGGTCTCTTTCTCTTTGTCCCACCTGCCTGTGAATGCCAGTATAGTACTCCCAGGTATTTGTATGTGTCGTCTGGCTTGAGTACCTTGAAGTGGCTTAGTTTGCCGTCCACTCCCAGCATTTTGAGGTCTTTATGGAGTTGTTCGGGTATGGAGACCCCATTTTTTATGCCGGTTATGGCTGCCTTGGTGAGGTTGATTTTGAGTTCACTCCACTGCGAGAATGCCTGTAGTTTGTGCAGCTGGGCTCTCATGTGGAGAATCGTAGGGCATAGTATGAGCAGGTCGTCGACGAACGCCCCTGCTGTTGTCCTGAGGGGGCCCAGCTTTTCCTGTTCTGCTGCATACTTGTGTTGGTACCCATGCTCTCCCACCTCCAGCCATCTTAACAATGGTTCCTGGTATATTATGAAAAGGAGGGGGCTCATGCTGTCCCCCTGGAGGAGTCCTCTTTGCACCTGTACTGTCTTGTGTGAGGTTTCCCCTCCTACCCTGGTGTTCATGGACATTGTGTTGTGGCTTTGTGTACCCAGGACGTCCCGCACTACTTGTGTGAGTTCGTCGGGTATTCCAAGGTACTGCATCGTGTGCAGTAGTTTGCTGTGGTCCACCGAGCCGTACGCATTTTCGAAGTCTACGTATAGGCCATGCAGTTCTCGTCCTGAGACGTTTGCATCCTCAATCGCATTGGTTACTCTGGTGAGTTGTCGAAGCGTGTTTCTTTTTTCCCTTGAGCCTTCCTGTGCCTGGGCTAGTATTCCTTGCGTTTCGCAGAACGTGGAGAGCATGTTTGCTATCTGTGAGGTGTACAACTTGAATACCCCTTCGAGCAGGGCTATGGGCCGGTAGTTTTGCTGTAAGGTGACATCCCCTTTCTTGTGGTGGAAGCAGAATGTCCCTTTTTTCCAGGTGAGAGGGACATGTTTGCTGTTCCACATTTCCAGCATGAGTGCGTGTAGTGCGTCGTGGAAGTCCTCTGGCATGTACTTGAGAATTTCGTTCGGGGTCCTGGTGGGGCCTGGTGCTTTGTTGTTGTTTAGGGTGTGTACCGCCTTGCTGTAGCCCTGTCGACTTATAGTGAGGTCCAACCCAGTGGGGTCTGGTCTTGGTGTCTTTATGAGGCGCTCTCTGTGGGCTGGGTCTTCCCATGGTGGGGGTTTCGAGTCGGGTGGACTACGGTGCTCCATCCTGTATGGTGCCGAGTGAGCCATGTGGTCTGCTAATGCGTTTGCGATGTTTCCGTGTCCTACAGCCAGGTTGCCCTCCCTGTTCTGTAGGGCCTGTATGTTCGCCGTGGGGGCATGGACTGTTTCTTGCGCTTTGGCATATATCCTTTTGTGGTACCTTTTTTGGTTGTTCCAGTATTCTTTTACAGTTTTGTCATTGTGTCTTTGCTTGGCTTGTTTCCAGTGCTGTTTTACCACTTTGTGCGCTGCCAACCTTTCTTTTTTGGCCTCCTCAGTAAGCCACGACACCCATTCTTTTGCATCTGCGTTGTCCCTGTCCGTTGGGCCTTTCATTTCTCCTTCCTGCAGGCTTCGGAGGGTTGAGTGTTCCGTGTGTGGGTTTCGTAGGTGTCGTTTGGTTTGCTTGTGCATCCGCATCTTGAGTATTGCGGCGTCCCTTTCTTTCCTGTCCTTTTTGCTCATTAGCAGGTCCTTTGCCGCTCGGTTGGAGGTGCCTCCAACTGTTGTAGTCGGCAGCTCTTCGTCCTGTAGTGCACATTTGTTCGCCTCGGTGAGTATGTTTAGTACTGTTTCCCCTGCTCTGTCTATGGTGGCGTGCGCTACTTGCCTGTTGTCCTCTTCCCTGCATTGCGTGGCTATCTCTGTTATGCGTTTCAGTTCAGCAGTTCTGGCATAGTCGTGTGTCCTGAGGAGGACACTTTGGAGTGTTTCCCTGTATGTTGGTTTTGTTCAGGGGCGTGTCCAGCTTTCCATGCCCTGGTTGGGGGTCGCGGTCCACATATGGTTCGTGGGTGTCTATGCTATCCAACTGAAGGGTTGCTAGGCTTGCCATTTCGTGGTCACTCGTGTGGTGTCTGGTAAGGTGTGTGGTGCTCCCCATCTCGTATTGTGCCTGCTTGTTCCTCGGTGCAAGCCATCTGTCAATGTTTCTGTTTTTCGCCCAGTTCAGTGTGGTATTGACTGGCGGGCCTACATTGTGGAGGTCTAGCTCCTCCGCAAGTTTCGTCCATTGCCTGTCGGTTTTTGTCATCCCTTTACCTGTGCTGGTGTTGCTCGCATTGAGGTCTCCTCCTATAACTACATGCTCGTTCGCTTTTTCCGCGGTTTTCCGGAGTAGGTTGGTTGTGTACTTGAGTATTTTGTCCCTAGTTTTCCACTCCTCCGCCCCTGGCGGGTTGTAAATGCCTAATACGTGGTACATTACTTCTCCGGGCAGGTGCAGCACAACGTGTAGGAGGTACCCTTCGAGGTGTCTCGCGGGGACAACATGGTGGTTGTGCGCGTGGCTGTAGGGGTTGCCGAGGAGTATTGCCACCCCTCCCTTCTTTGCTCGTTCCGCAGTGCCCTCCGCTTGTTGCACCTCGGTTTCGGTGCCTATTGCAGTGTATTGCATGCCTCGAAATCTCCTCATCACACTGTCGTGTGCATGTTTCACTTCCGTGAGTACAATCACCTGTAGGCTCTGTTGGTTTTGGTTTCTTTTGCTAATGACTTCGGCAAGGTCGAGGCAGGCATCACTTTGTCCCGCCACATTCCATGTGAGCATGTGTAGGCGGTCCTTCCCTATGTCCGCCTTTATTGGTTCTGTGAGAGGGGGTTGGTATTCTCGGGAGTCCTGGCTTGCCTCTGGTGCTTCCAGGCGTGCGTCTTCGAATTTTTCCCATTGTGTCGTTGGTTCGTCCCACACCTGCTCCCATTCTTCGTGTGGGTGGGTTTCCTGTGCTTGCTGTTCCTCAAATGTTTGCCCTTCGTCACTTGGGGTTGTCGTGGGGGCTAATCTATGGAGCCATCCCCATAGACCTGGCTGCTTCGTAGCAATTTTGCAACCTCTCCCTTGGGTTTGCGGTGCTTGTCCCTCAGCCTCTGAGTACATCCGGCAGATGGGGGTCTACTTACGATTGCCCCCTGAACTTTTTTTGTGCCCCCTGAAAAATTGCCCCCTGAACTTTTTTTTTTCAGGCCCTGAAAACCATTTTCAGGCCCTGAAAATGACTTTTCAGGCCCTGAAAACTCTTTTCAGGGTCTAAACTTGTTTTATACTAGGCTAGTTATACACCTTAGAAAAAACTTCATGGATACTATAATTTTTACACCAATTTTCAGGGCCTGAAAATTTGGAATTCACACTCTTAAGATGCCCCCTGAACTTTTTTTTCAGGGCCTGAAAATATTATTCACTTTTCGTGTTATATAAAGTTTAGAATTATATTCTCATGTCCTCATCTTGCCCCCTGAAAATGGTTTTCAGGGCCTGAAAATTTTACAATGTTCCAAGCCCTGAAAATTCACATAAGGCATTTTCAGGGCCTGAAAACTCATTTTCATGCCCTGAAAACCATTTTCAGGGCCTGAAAGTCATTTTCAGGGCCTGAAAACCATTTTCAGGGCCTGAAAACCATTTTCAGGCCCTGAAAATGACTTTTCAGGCCTTGAAAACCATTTTCAGGCCCTGAAAACCTTTTTCAGGCCCTGAAAATGACTTTTCAGGCCTTGAAAACCATTTTCAGGCCCTGAAAATGACTTTTCAGGCCTTGAAAACCATTTTCAGGCCCTGAAAACGACTTTTCAGGCCTTGAAAACCATTTTCAGGGTTCTTCTGAAATGGTTTTCAGGCCCTGAAAATGACTTTTCAGGCCCTGAAAACGATTTTCAGGCCCTGAAAACCATTTTCAGGCCCTGAAAATCACTTTCTTGCCGACGAAGAAGATTGTTGAAGTCTTTTTTTACGCTTCAGGGGTGTGAATTAACACTCCTGAGGTGAATGTATATTGCTACACTTTTTTCTAGCATCTAGCTTCCCATTTTTTCAACACACCAATTTTTTTTAAGTACGACAATAAGAACCCTACCGCTACCTTGTTACGACTTCACCAAAGTTATCAACCAATTTTGGGACAAACTCGACCCCACGGGTGGACTCTACTCTGTGATTTCTAATAAAACACTTTGATTACCTTCGGTTACTTTCTTACCAACTAAATCAAAACCTATTGTGTCACACTGATGTATAGCTCTACAAATATCACTAGGATCTGTTAGAAAACCAGAGCTCCCACAATTAGAAATAGCAGTATAACTTGAATCGGTTAGGGCCCTGAAAACCATTTTCAGGCGCTGAAAACCATTTTCAGGCGCTGAAAACCATTTTCAGGCCATGAAAATGAGTTTTCAGACCCTGAAAACCGTTTTCAGACCCTGAAAACCATTTTCATGTCCTGAAAACCATTTTCAGGCCCTGAAAATGAGTTTTCAGGGGGCATGTCTTTCAGGCCCTCAAGGATTCATTGCAAGTTGTGCATGCTCCCCCCCCCACTATACTCATGTTATCCATTATTAAGTGTGCTCAGGCACGTGACGGGCATTCCTCCCAAGTAGACAACCCTCTGGAAGGGTATTCAACCTATAATTGCCGCTTAACACCGCTACTCAACCCCCCTTGCTTTCCACGGTGTGTGGCTAAGGATTGAATCAAGAAAGTTGCCTCCTTGCTTGGAATGCCCATGGCCCGCCACAAGAAGGGATCCACACAAATTTTGGGCTGCCAACCCGATACCTTTGTGTAGTCGGGGACTTGCCCACACTCTCCTTGCCACGGTCACATTTCTGAAACACGTGTTTACGTGTAACACCAACAATCCTACCCAACATAATGCATGCCCCACACACATTTACATTTATATACATGCCTTACTTACATTGCCGCCCGCCAACCTAAGCGCATCTCTCTAATCATTTGCAAGATTGCAACCTACGTTCTACCATGGATGAATTTTTCACTTCTTCGTGGCTAATTCCTATGGCAACAACATTCTTGTCGGCTACTAATCAGATCATGTGGGTTAACTGCAACGGCGATGTCCACGCTCCCTCGATGGCTTCGCTCGTCATGTCGCGGCATGCTTTGTTGCTCCAATCGCTCCTGCTGCTCACCACACACACACCACACCAAACCACACATGCGCCCGGCAGGCGCGCCCCAAGCTC
>LGRX02006689.1:0-29845 GCA_001247695.2 Cymbomonas tetramitiformis
GTTGCATGCCCCGCATGCCCCGCATGCCCCGGGGCATACCCTGCTGCATGCCCCACTGAGCCGGGTACATGCTCAGCCGGTTGTGTTGCATGCCCCGCATGCCCCGCATGCCCCGCATGCCCCGGGGCATGCCCCACTGAGCCGGGTACATGCTCAGCCGGCTGTGTTGCATGCCCCGCATGCCCCGTATGCCCCGGCGCATGCCCCGCTGCATGCCCCACTGAGCTGGCAGCATGCTCAGAACCAATTTGTACCAGGCACACTCCTGATAACTTATATATATTTATCTCTTTATTTTTCTTTCTTTTCTTTTATCTTCTATCTTTTCGTTTTATGTCTTCTATTGTTTTTGGTGTATCACATAGGCTTCTAGCCTTATATTCCACTGTTTATTTGCATGACATATACTGGCTACACAGCCTAGCAATATTATCACTTTTCGATATAATGTATGGTCGCAAACCTAAAACATCTATATCCTTATGTTCAGTCTTGGCATACAGCCTAACACTAACATGTACAACTGGTCCTTAATTTCTCTTGATCAACACTAACTGAGGTTCACTTTTCCCAAGCTTCCCCTTTCAACATGTTGCTATTTAACTCACTATCTAGCAGGATTCCTATATTGACATCTGTCATTGGCCAATTACCAGCAGCCCATGCCTGATTCTGTTACTCCTCCACCAATCATCAGGCAGATCATGATACTTGTATTGCCATTGCAGATATTCTCCTGGAATCTACCATGAATCATTTCATTACAGATCTTCACCGGAAGTCTGCTTTGTCATCGATTATTTTCCCCACTCGCTCACTTATGTGAATATCCGATAACTCCCCATTATTCGCGAGTGGGGCATGCACGCTCGGGGCATACCCATGGGGCATACGCCTCGGGGCATACCCATGGGGCATACGCCTCGGGGCATACCCATGGGGCATACGCCTCGGGGCATACCCATGGGGCATACGCCTTGGGGCATATGCCTTGGGGCATACGCCTTGGGGCATAGCCTTGGGGCATACCCCTGGGGCATACGCCTTGGGGCATGGCCATGGGGCATAGCCCTGGGGCATGGCCATGGGGCATAGCCCTGGGGCATGGCCCTGGGGCATAGCCCTGAGCTGTCCGTGCCTCCCGGTACAATGTCCCGGTGTACATGCCTCTCCAGCGTGTGCGGCCTTTTTCTCATGTTTTGTATTTGGTAGAGTGAGGTGAGGCTATCCATGCATATGCTCACTTTTTCTTCTCCTAAGTTTGAGTCCAGTATTAGTGCCATATATATGGCTGTGAGCTCCGCCCTATTGACAGTTTGGCAGCGTCCTGTCCATCTTTGCATGTGCTTCGTTGCTCGTCCCCCTCTTGGGTCCCAGACGCCTGCCGCCGTTACTTCCTCCATTTCCCCGTTTTCCTTTTTGACTTTCCTCTGACTTCCATCCGTGTAGACCATATCGTTTCTGTTGTGTCGCCTGTCAGGCTGTGCTAGGGTAAGTCACGAGACAGAATGACGGCGTGTCAGAATGACGAGTGACGGGTACTATGACAGTCACCAGTGACAGACATTTATATGACCAGATGACGAGAGTGTCTGACAGAAATGACTGACAGAAATGCCTGACCCGAAAGTGAGTTTTAGTGGGAAAACCAGCAGTCAGAGAAATTGGAGGGAAAGCTGGTAGACCTCCAATATTGCCGAGTCAGCACAGTTATAATTATTCAGAGTGATATGGAGTTGCCTGGAATGATTGATGATATAACTGGGCTAGTCGGCAGATTCTATGATGTGACAGATCGAGTTCTCATGAAGCATGATGGGACCTGACAGGAGTCGACGTCGAGTTATGTTCGAAAGTTCGAGATCTGAAACCATGGCATAAGGCAGCCGAGCAGGCTGAATGAATCAGTTTTGATTTTGTTACTGTGAACAGCCACACCTGGCTGTTGTAACTCCGACATTAAAGAAAGATCCGATTCACATATATGTATCATGCTTACAGCAATATATATCTCTTTGTAGGACTGAACTAGGTTCCCTGCATTGTGTAAGTAGACTTAGAGGCTCTTAGAGAGCACCCCCGAACAACTGGTATCAGCGTGGTTACGTTAGACGCGACCTGTTTGTGCCGACTGCAACTTCGGGTGTACAATTACCGACACACGAATTCCGGGAGGCCTTTCCGCGAGTTCCTAGTGAAATTCTGAAGACAACGACGTAAAACGCGCTTAATTGCGTCTGCCTTTCGTCAGGGCTGCGAATATCGACGGAAAATATATCATATACTGTTCCTGAATGCATATATTACACGTACAAGTGTGATGTAATTTGTCCTTGCAGGTGCCTTTCCGCGGGATTTGCCTTTTGTTCGACCGAAATCAGCGTCAATTGGCAGAATTTTATCGCCCGTACCGTGTGAGCTCACTGCCGTTAACGTGCGTTCGCGTCACAACGCAGTCATGGACTCTCAGCATGGAATTCCGCAGCACACAGCTGTAGCGACTTCCACGGAGCAATCGCAGTTCCTTTCGGCGGCGAATTACTCCGAATCACTCGACCCCAGGAGTGTTTCACAACCGAACTGGGCCTTTCCGCAATCGGCTGCGCACACGCAACCTGGGCTCTCGTATGTCGGCTCAACGCAACAGCTTGATGTAAATTCAGCGTACGGATTTTTGCAAGAACTGCCGCAGCGTAATTTTATGACGGCGCCGCCGCAATTTCCGCAGAATTCGTACAATTTTTCTGGCCCCCGCGGTGGGTACGACGAGCGTAATTCCAACGGCAGCCCAATTATGTCAACGCCGGCGGTCAATTTTGGCTGCAGCAGCAGCCCCGTGAAAATTTAGCTCACCAGCGGAACTTTCAACAGCAAATTTTCCTGCAACAACAGCAGTATGGTCAACAGCACCAACTGCCGCCACGTGCCTTGTGGCCACAGGACACTCCGTTACCGGCAGCCGCGTACGGCGTGCCAATGGGGTACCCTTCACCGGGTATGCTGTCTCCCGCGGTACCGAATTTGCCAGTGCCCGAGCTTTCTCCGTACCCAACAGCGTCAGTAGCGACGAATTGGGCCCTGTCCTGTCCTGTTCCAGCGGCAGCGGAAGCAGCTGTGCCGCAACCACCTGCTGTGACACCTTTAGTGCACGTTACCAGCGCAGGAATTAACCCCTCGGCAGGGGGGGGGAAGTTGTGCAAGTACCAGTGAGCCCAGTACCACCGGGTACATTGCCCAGTGAGCCAGTAGGGGATATTCCGACACTGGTGACCCCTGTTCATACCCCTGTTTTCACTCCGGTTGCCACTAAGCTGCAGGAGCTGGAAAGGATGAACATGGCAGCATTGGCAGCACAATCAGTTTCTGCGACCACTTGCCCGAAATAAGTGGGGAATCGGGCCTCCACATCGACCCTTTGCGCCGGAGGCCCTGGCGAATTTTCAACGTCACCGGTGACTGGAGATGCAGCTGTTATCACTTGCCCAACGGTGGGGGATAGGGTCCCCACGTCGACCCTGTGCGCCGGAGGCTCTGGCGAAATTTCAACGTCATCGGTGTCTGGAGATACAGCCGTTATCGCTGCCCGAAAGTGGGGGATAGGGTCCCCACATCGACCCTGTGCGCCGGAGGCCCTGGCGAAATTCCAACGTCATCGGTGTCTGGAGATGCAGCCGTGATCACTTACCCGAATCGGGCCCCCACATCGACCCTGTGCGCCGGAGGCCCTGGCGAAATTTCGACGTCGCCAGCATCTGGAGGTGCCGCTGCAGTCGCTTGCCCAACGGTGGGGGATAGGGTCCCCACATCGACCCTGTGCGCCGGAGGCCCTGGCGAAATTTCGACATCGCCAGCATCTGGAGGCGCAGCTGTGGTTGCTTGCCCAACGGTGGGGGATAGGGTCCCCACGTCGACCCTGTGCGCCGGAGGCTCTGGCGAAAATTCCGCGAGCACACGGACTGGCTCGACGACGACGCTGGGAGGACTGGCAGTAGCCAGCGAGGGGCGCGCAGAACGGACCAGGAAGTTATCGGAGCGCACAGAGCTACTGATCCAGCGCAGTAGAGCCGCCGTCAGTTCTGTTGCGACTGGTCAATCGTCTTCTAGCACGACTGCCACGGCATCCTCATCTTCAACGCCGGAACAGTCAGCAAACGCTGCTTTAGCGGCCAAGGCAGGTGTGGCCCCAGTCGCCCAAGCAAGCGCAGCCCCAGCGATTCGCGACCAGAATCCCTCACCTGTCCTGAGCGCCGGAGGTTCTGGCGAGAATCCGACTCAGCCAGCGTCAGCTTTACAACACGTGGATTTTGTATTGCCAAATTCCAGTGTCTCCGCAGAGGACTTCCCAGCACTACCCCTTCCGGCGACACCGCACCCAGCGATAGAAACCAGAGGGGATTTGGCCAGCCGGGAGTTGGTGGCTGCCCTGGAGAGAGTCGGACCGCAGCTGAGGGAAGGAGCGCGGTCTGTCAGAGCTCTGAGAGAATCAGCCAGTCTCCAGGCATCAGAGCTCCCAGCTCAGCCAGCTCGGCAGGCTCAGCCAGCTGGACAGCCCTCAGTTCCTCAAGGGGACAGGCAGAGGTCGCCAGACCGGAGGAAGGATTCCCGGTCGCCTGAGCAAATAGCCCTGGACCGTGCGTACAGTAAGTGCGGGAAAGACCAAAAGGTCAGGGTGGTCAGATGGATAGAGGGAGCCGGTACTGCGTGGAGCGACCACAGTGGGGACAGCGCGGAATCACAGGCTTCAGCCCCCGTGAGGTTGCAGATAGTTGCACTGTCAGCTGGGGAAAAGAAGACCCTCACGCAGTGGTTCTATAGTGAGCCACGCACCCGGAGCGGGAAGATCCTTTGGCATCCGGCCTCCCCGCAGGAGTTGGCTGTGCTACAAGCAGGAGTGACAGAGAGGGAATACAGGCGTGCCCTCAAACACGGGACTCTGTTACACCAGGAAGGGCTACCAAAGAAACTCTTTGCAAGTGGTGAGCATAGACTTTGTCACTGGTCTCCCCACGACAGAGAGAGGTGTGAATGCCTTCGCCACATTTACATGTAAACTGAGTAAGATGGTGCACGTGGTCCCAATGGCGTATAACGATAGTTCAGCGGAGGTGGTGACCAGAATGTTCATGGATGCAGTGTGGCGACTGCACGGGGCCCCGATGAAGATTGTGTGCGACCGGGATCCGCGCTTTCGAGATGCTCTGACACAGGAGTTCATGCGATTGATGGGCGTAAAGGTAGCCAGCACCACCCCTTATCACCCGCAGAGTGATGGCCAGGCTGAGCGTAGTAACCACACCGTGGAGCGCATGCTGCGTTGTTATGTAGCAGAGAACCAGGAGGACTGGGACCTGTGGGTGGCTCCAGTGGAGTACGCCATCAATGACTCCAAGTCGGCAGTAACAGGGTTCTCGCCATTCGAGCTGGTGTACGGACATGCGCCAGCAACCCAGCTGGACCTCTTCATGGACGCAGCACTGGAGGGAGGCGCAAAGAGGAGAAAGGGAGGTCGCACAGCAGCGGACAAGCAGGGTACCGCACATCAGTTGGCCAAGCAGTTCGCGCAGCAGCTGCAGGCGGCACGAGAGGGTTTGCAAATGGCTCAGCAGCGTATGATGGAGCAGTTTGATGCACGGCACCGGCTCCAGCAGTATAAGGTGAATGATCAGGTGTGGGTGGATGGACAACACTTGACGTTGCCTGGTGACAGGGGCCTGAAACCCAAGTTGCGCAAATTGCGGCACGGACCTCTGCGAGTAGTAGAATGTTTGTACAGCGACCGGCAGCAGGAGTTACCAGTGCAGGACCGAGGAGCCCGGTCAGCATACAGACTGGAATTGCCCGTGCACTGGAAGTTACATGACACATTCACCGCAGACAGGCTCAGCCCAGTACAGTCAGGCGCAAATCACTTTGTCAGCAGATGAGAAGAGATGACACCGCCACCAGTAATGGTAGAGGGGCAAAAGGAGCGCGAGGTGGAGCGCATCATCCGCACACGCTTCAGGAAGTTAGGCGGGAAAACTGGCGGGTCAGTACAGGAATGGTTGACCAAGTGGAAGGGATTACCACACAGTCAGAGCCAGTGGCGGACCCGAGAGGACCTGGAGGGTAAGGGAGGCAGGCTGGAACCTTTGAGAGCCTTTGAGGCCGATGAGGAGAAGCAGAGGAAGGCCCCAGAAAAGAGGCGTAGGGAGACGCTCGGCCAGCAGCAGGAGCAGAGGGCTCAGCTCATGGCAATGAGAGCCCCCACCCCGAAGGTTTACAGTAAGGGTGCCAGTCAGGTCTATCAGCCGCATCTCACGACGGTGCAACATCCTGTGAGGATCCTCGTCCTCTTCTGTGGGACTGGGTCTGTAGAACAACAGTTCCAACGACAGTTCGACGGCTGCGAAGTGGTGACAGTGGATATTCTCCCCAAGTGGCAAGCAACATGCACCGAGGACGTTCTCCACTGGAACTACGGCCTGTACCCCCGACACTATTTCGACGTGATCTGGGCGAGCCCACCATGTAAGGAGTACAGCAAGGCCAAGACTAGGGGAGTACCGGACCTGGAGCTGGCTGATCGGCGAGTGAAGCGTACCCGGCAGATCATCGAGTACTACGATCCAGCATACTACTTCATTGAAAACCCGGCTGGAGATGCTCTGCGAGGGCTGCACACGCGATCTGTGATGAAGGGTTTGCCCGATCCTCACCCCGTCTCTTACTGTAGGTATGGGACACCCTACATGAAACCTACACATATCTGGACGAACGCCGTGCTACCCGTACCCCTGCTGCAGTGTACCCAGGCAACACCATGTCCCGCGAGAGCTGTGCTGGGAAAGCACGAGAACACATCGCAGGAAGGAGTTTCAGCGTCCAGAACACGAGGCATGGGGTCAGCGCAAGCAGTATACGCGATCCCCCGTACCTTGTTGCACCATCTGTTCTGTGGACTGAAGTTGGGTAAGCGTATGAGCGAGGAAAGCGCAGCAGCAGTCATGGACCTCATCGCCACTCTGACAGCGCAGACGGACGAGATCCTGATGCAGGAACAAGATACTGGGGTCTAAACCCTCAGGGCGCAAAGCAGCGCAAGACCCGCAGAGCGAGAAAAGTACCAGGGCGACAGAACCGTTTAAGCGTTGGCAGCGTAATTCGGGGACGAAGCCTCGGGAAACCTCCAGCGCGGAAGGGGACTCAGACCCAAGGACTGAGGGGCACGGGACCCAAGAACCCGAGGCTTAGAAGCCAGGGGGACTCAGACCCAAGGACTGAGGGGCACGGGACCCGAGAACCCGAGGCTTAGAAGCCAGCATCATTGTGCATGTTTGTTGATCCCCAGACAATGTAAATACAGGCGAACTCTAGACGCTAGCGAAGACATAAGCGCGCGCCTAAAAGGGGGGAGAGTTGTGCTAGGGTAAGTCACGAGACAGAATGACGGCGTGTCAGAATGACGAGTGACGGGTACTATGACAGTCACCAGTGACAGACATTTATATGACCAGATGACGAGAGTGTCTGACAGAAATGACTGACAGAAATGCCTGACCCGAAAGTGAGTTTTAGTGGGAAAACCAGCAGTCAGAGAAATTGGAGGGAAAGCTGGTAGACCTCCAATATTGCCGAGTCAGCACAGTTATAATTATTCAGAGTGATATGGAGTTGCCTGGAATGATTGATGATATAACTGGGCTAGTCGGCAGATTCTATGATGTGACAGATCGAGTTCTCATGAAGCATGATGGGACCTGACAGGAGTCGACGTCGAGTTATGTTCGAAAGTTCGAGATCTGAAACCATGGCATAAGGCAGCCGAGCAGGCTGAATGAATCAGTTTTGATTTTGTTACTGTGAACAGCCACACCTGGCTGTTGTAACTCCGACATTAAAGAAAGATCCGATTCACATATATGTATCATGCTTACAGCAATATATATCTCTTTGTAGGACTGAACTAGGTTCCCTGCATTGTGTAAGTAGACTTAGAGGCTCTTAGAGAGCACCCCCGAACACAGGCTCTGGGTATCCTTTCCCGTTGTTGTCCCATAGCGGCGGCGGATACGTCTCGGAATCCCACATTCGCCGAGCATGTGCGCGTCAAGTACGCCAAGTTTTTGAATGACGCGATCGAACAGCTGTTGCTGCAAGGTATTCGGCGCGGGTCGCGAGCCTGGCGAACGGGGGTTGACCCGTCGGAGACGCTTGTCTGCTCACGGATATCTCGCCGCGAATCGCGCAGGTTTCACGGTCTACAAGATCGTACCCGCCGACGCGAAAACGGGCCTGTTATTATATCCGCTACCCAAGACGGTCGATTGCAGCGAAGAATAACGCTATCGTATAGATCAGGACGATCCGGAACAGGTCCGCGCCCCCTCCGCCCGACCATGCATCCTTTTTTAAAAAAGTTGTCACGCCTCGACGAGTTTGGCACGCAGGTCGTGTACGTCGAAGACACGCGGCTGCGTCCTCGGACGGTATGGGCAATGCCGACGGACTCCGATCGAACGCTCGAACGGACACGAACGGAGAGGGGCGTCACGTACTGCGCCATTCTCGATTCGCCGAACGGCGTCACCGGTGAATTGCGAAGCTGTCTGAACGCGGTGTACGCGACGTGCGCGATCGCGGAGAGTCTATTACGATCCGCGATCATCTCCGATCGTATACGGAGCTGCCCGCCGGTACTCACCCGCGTCAAAACCGACGCCGCGTTCGACGATCGCGAATTGACCTCTCTGAATTCCGTCAGCGATGTGCGAAGCGTGCTCGCTTTCGAGAATATGGCGCTGCGCAACGAGATCGACGCCGCGACGCATCGGGCTCTGAACGACAATAACAAAGCGCATTACCAACACGCCGGTCACGCCGAGATCGACGACCGTCTCGCGCAAACGACAGATCCCATGCGACACTCCAATTTTGTACCGACCGTGATTCCTCTACCGGTGGATGCCGAGGTGGCGACCTATTCGTTACCGGCGATGCGCTCGGACCTCGCGGGGTTCCAGCGACACGCCGAGCGTGAGATCGTGCATGTTTTCGGTATGCAAGATGATCGAATATCGCTGACGAATATCGACCCGTTTCGTCGCGACGAGATTCAACGCCTGTTATCCGCGGTGTGCAAGAACGTGTGGCGGCAATCCCCGCCCGAATTCGGCGAGCGCTTTCCAACCACGAGCGTCGACGCGGCTCGGTTCGAATTTCCACGGACGCCACCTACCGTCGACGCGGTCGCGCCGGATCAGCGCGGGTCGAAAAAAAGAACACGGCACGAAGACCGATACGATCACTTCAATTATTAATGAACGCCGTGATTATCCTGATCATGTCACCGCGTATACATGAAATGCCGCGATATCGGCGTCTCGACGATTGCTGTTCGGGGGTGCTCTCTAAGAGCTTCTAAGTCTACTTAACAATACAGGGAACCTAGTTCAAGCCTGCAAGAGATATGTATGGCTGTAAGCAAGATACATATATGTGAATCGGATCTTTCTTAAAATGTCGGAGTTACAAAAGCCAGGTGTGGCTGTTCAGTAACAAATTCAAAACTGTTTCATTCAGCCTGTTCGGCTGCTTTATGCCATGGTTTCCGATCTCGACTTTCGAACTTCACTCGATGTCGACTCCTGTCAGTTCCCATCACACTTCATGAGAACTCGAACAGTCACATCATAGAATCTGCCGACTAGCCCAGTTATATCATCACTGTATTCCGAGCCACTCCATATCACTCTGAATAAGTATAACTGTGCTGACTTGGCAATATTGGAGGCCATACCAGCTTTCCCTCCAATTTCTCTGACTGCTGGTTTTCCCACCAAAACTCACTTTCGGGTCAGGTATTTCTGTCAGTCATTTCTGTCAGACCCCCTTGTCATCTGGTCACATAAATGCCTGTCACTGATGACTGTCATCGTACCCGTCACTCGTAGCTCTGACGCGTCATCATACTGTCTCGTGACTTACCCTAGCACAACTCTCCCCCCCTTTTAGGCGCGCGCTTACGTCCTCGCTAGCGTTAGAGTTCGCCTGTATTTACATTGTCTGGGGATCAACAAACATGCACAGTGATGCTGGCTTCTAAGCCTCGGGTTCTCGGGTCCCGTGCCCCTCAGTCCTCGGGTCTGAGTCCCCCTGGCTTCTAAGCCTCGGGTTCTTGGGTCCCGTGCCCCTCAGTCCTTGGGTCTGAGTCCCCTTCCGCGCTGGAGGTTTCCCTAGGTTCCGTCCCCGAATTACGCTGCCAACGCTTAAACGGTTCTGTCGCCCTGGTACTTTTCTCGCTTTGCGGGTCTTGCGCTGCTTTGCGCCCTGAGGGTTTTAGACCTCAGTATCTTGTTCCTGCATCGAGATCTCATCCGTCTGCGCTGTCAGGGTGGCGATGAGGTCCATGATAGCTGCTGCACTTTCCTCGCTCATGCGCTTGCCCAACTTCAGTCCACAGAACAGATGGTGCAATAAGGTGCGGGGAATCGCGTATACTGCTTGCGCTGACCCCATGCCTCGTGTTCTAGACGCTGAAACTCCTTCTTGCGATGTGTTCTCGTGTTTTCCCAGCACAGCTCTCGCGGGACATGGCGTTGCTTGAGTACACTGCAGCAGGGGTACGGGTAGCACGGCGTTCGTCCAGATATGTGTAGGTTTCATGTAAGGTGTCCCATACCTACAGTAGGAGACGGGGTGAGGGTCGGGTAACCCCTTCATCACAGGTCGCGTGTGCAGCCCTCGCAGTGCATCCCCAGCTGGGTTCTCAATGAAGTAGTATGCTGGATCGTAGTACTCGATGATCTGCCGGGTACGTTTCACTCGTCGATCAGCCAGTTCCAGATCTGGTACTCCTATAGTCTTGGCCTTGCTGTACTCCTTACATGGTGGGCTCGCCCAGATCACGTCGAAGTGGTGTCGGGGGTACAGCTTGTAGTTCCAGTGGAGAATGTCCTCAGTGCATGTTGCTTGCCACTTGGGAAGAATATCCACTGTCACCACTTCGCAGCCGTCGAACTGCCGTTGGAACTGTTGCTCCACAGATCCAGTCCCACAGAAGAGGACGAGGATTCTCACAGGGTGTTGCACTGTTGTGAGATGTGGCTGGTACACCTGGCTGGCACCCTTACTGTAAACCTTCGGAGTGGGGGCTCTCATTGCCATGAGCTGAGCCCTCTGCTCCTGCTGCTGGCCGTGCGTCTCCCTACGCCTCTTTTCTGGAGCCCTCCTCTGCTTCTCCTCATCAGCCTCAAAGGCTCTCAGAGGTTCCAGTCTGCCTCCCTTGCCCTCCAGGTCTTCTCGAGTCCGCCACTGGCTGTGACTGTGTGGTAATCCCTTCCACTTAGTCAACCACTCCTGTACTGACCCGCCAGTTTTCCCGCCTAGCTTTCTGAAGCGCGTGCGAATGATGCGCTCCACCTCGCGCTCCTTCTGCCCTTCTACCATTACTGGCGGTGGTGCCATCTCCTCCCGTCTGCTAACAAAGTGATCTGCGCCTGACTGTACTGGGCTGAGCCTATCTGCAGTGAAAGTGTCATGCACCTTCCAGTGCACAGGCAGCTCCAGTCTGTAGGCTGACGGGGCTCCTCGGTCCTGTACTGGCAGTTCTTGCTGTCGATCACTGTATAGACACTCTACTACTCGCAGAGGTCCGTGCCGCAACTTGCGCAGCTTGGGTTTCAAGCCCCTGTCACCGGGCAGCGTCAGGTGCTGTCCATCCACCCACACCTGATCATTCACCTTGTACTGTTGGAGACGGTGCCGTGCATCGAACTGCTCTATCATACGCTGCTGAGCTAGTTGCAAACCTTCTCGTGCCGCCTGCAGCTGCTGCGCGAACTGCTTGGCCAGCTGGTGAGCGGTACCCTGCTTGTCCGCTGCTGTGCGACCTCCCTTCCTCCTCTTTGCGCCTCCCTCCAGAGCTGCATCCATGAAGAGGTCCAACTGAGTCGCTGGCGCATGTCCATACACCAGTTCGAACGGTGAGAACCCTGTCACTGCCGACTTGGAGTCGTTGATGGCGTACTCCACTGGAGCCACCCACAGGTCCCAATCCTCCTGGTTCTCTGCCACGTAGCAACGCAGCATGCGCTCCACAGTGTGGTTACTGCGCTCCGCCTGGCCATCACTCTGCGGGTGATAAGGGGTGGTGCTGGCTACCTTCACGCCCATCAGTCGCATGAACTCCTGGGTCAGAGCATCTCGAAAGCGCGGGTCCCGGTCGCACACAATCTTCATTGGGGCTCCGTGCAGTCGCCACACCGCATCCATGAACATTCTGGTCACCACCTCCGCTGAGCTATCATTGTACGCCATTGGGACCACGTGCACCATCTTACTCAGTTTACAAGTAAAGGTGGCGAAGGCGTTCACACCTCTCTCTGTCGTGGGGAGCCCAGTAACAAAGTCTATACTCACCACTTCCCACAATCGACTAGGCACAGAGTGAGGCTGTAACAGGCCTGCTGGGTATCCCTGGCGCGGCTGGGTTTGCTGGCAGGTTACACACGTCTTCACCCATTCAGCTACGTCCAGATCCATACGCGGCCACCAGAATCGTCGCCTGACTCTGTCCAGGGTCTTGTCCCTTCCTGTGTGGCCAGCTGCAGGTGCTTCATGAGCCTCCCTCAAGACCAGCTCTCTCAGAGGGGAGTCGGGAGCTAAGACCACCTGATAACGCCCTTCCGCCACTCTCCAGATGATGTTACTCACCAGTCGAAAATGCTCGGTGCGGTGATGTTGAGTGGCCAGTAGTTCCTGCTTCAGAGCTGAAAGGTACTCGCTGCGCCTGTGCTCTGCTCGTAAGGCACGCAGAAACATGCCTGGTTCCACCACTCCTGCCTGGTCCCTGATCTTGGCTGCTGCGCCCTTGAGAGTTACCGCTGGTGATGCTGAGGGTCTCTCCCTTGGGGCTGTGATCTCTTCAAAGTGCTTCCGCTGCGGCTTAGCCAACACTACCAAGACGGGCCATGGAATGGGCAACTCTTGCAGGGCTGTACGGTGTCCCCTTTCTTCGCCAGGAGAGACGAACATCCGGTTGGGCTCCCCTTGCTCGTTCACTCGGGGTATGGTCTCTGCAATTTCCATTCCGTACTCTCGCAGCAGGGGCCGCCAGTCAGCCTGCGGGAAGTCAGGCAACAGGAACAACGCGGCTGTGCTTTGGGGAGCGTGTCGGGCCTCTGAAGCATAGTGTCTTAGGATGTCAGCAATGCTCACCTTGGAATCCGAGAAGGGTGGGTTACACCACACCACGCGACCCCTCCACTGTTCCTTCAGACAATCTGTCCAGAACGTGTCCACCTGCCGGTTCTGCCCCATGAGATCGCAGCATGCATCCACCTGGAACCGTCCACCCAACACTTTCGCGTACTTGGCTTGCAATCGACTAAACTCGGACGGAATCAGCTTCCAGTCCTGATTGTCTACCAGGGGTTCCCCAGGTTGCATCCTTGGTGAGGACTGCTGCTGTACCGCTGCTGGCTGCTGCTTCTCTGCTGGTCGCTGCTCACTCTGGGCTCGTGTCTGGACTCCTGCCATTGCTGGTAGCGCGGCCATCCTCTCCACTGTGACCATAGCGTCCAGCCATAAGTCCGGTGTTTCTGCCCACCAGAGACCGTTCAGCTGAGTTAGCTTACCGGTTACTTTGGGCTCACTGACCGGTGGGTACTCACCTTCCTCCTCGTCCGACGAGCTGAGCTCTAAGTCCAGGGGTGAAGTGGGGTCTTCCTCTTCTGCAACCTTCAGGCCAGCCACCATGTCTTCTGATTTCCCCTTGGCTCCCGCAGCTCTTCTACCCTCCTCTGCAGACACCGGCTGGTCAGTGCTCGGATCCACATAGCCAGCCTCCTTCAGCCCCTCGCGCGCCGTCGCCTGCACGTAGTCCGGTCGCCGTGAGGCAGCGTCCGGTACCACCAGTGTGCGTCCAGGCACGTGCTCCATGGCGTGCACTCCTACCTCCACCAGGTCTTCGTACCACCTAGCCTGGCGTCGGCTGAGCTCCCGTCCAGGTGCGAATAACCACTTTAGAGGAGCATGATCCCCCATTAACCTGAACTCCGTGAATATCAGGTAATGTCTCCAAGTCTGCGTAGTGCAGTGGTGGATGGCGGCTAGCTCACGCTCACCTGCGTGGTAGTTCTGCTCAGCAGACGAGAACTGCTTACTCTCGAAGGCTATGGGTTGCAGGCCCTTGCCTAGATCCTGCATCAGCACGCCAGCTAAAGCCACTGCACTCGCATCAGTCTGCACAACAAAGGGGCTGGTGCCGCGATGCGCTGCTTCCTGATCGGGCAAGATCAAGGTCGGTGCCGTGGTGAGAGCGGTCTTGAGGCGTTCAAAGGCGTGTTCCTGCTCTGGTCCCCATTCCCATGGCACTAGGTTCTTGGTCAGCTTGGTCAAAGGGTGCGCTAAGTCAGCGAAACCCTGTATGTACCGTCGATAGAACCCAGCCAAGCCCAAGAACTGTCGCACGTGCTTCACCGTCTCGAGTCGCGGCCAGTCCCGTATGGAAGCTATCTTATCTTGCTGAGGTCGGCAACCTGTGCGGTCAATGACGTGTCCCAGAAAACGTACTGAGCGTTTGAAACAACGTAACTTGGACTCCTTCAACTTGACCTTATTCTGTCGGCATACCTCCAAAACCTGCCGCAGATGGTCCAGGTGCTCCTCGGGGTTGCGAGAGAAGATCATGATGTCGTCCACAAAGACTCTGACGAACGGCAGGTGGCCCAAGTATTTCTGCATCATTCGCTGCCAGCACGAAGGGCTATTGGACAGCCCCATAGGCATGACCAACCACTCATAAGCTCCAAACGGCGTGGTCATGGCTGTCTTCTCGATCGCGTCCTCCTCCATGGGCACCTGCCAGAATCCCCACAGAGCGTCCGCGGTAGAGAAGATAGTCGCTCCCTGCAGGTCATCGATGAGAGACTGTACGTCAGGGAGAGGGTAACGGTCCTTCACAGTGATCTCGTTGATCTGGCGATAGTCGATCACCAGTCGCAGCTCCTTGGGGTTGGAGGGCTTGGGCACCATCAGGACTGGACTGCCCCAGGGTGAGGATGAAGGACGGATGTATCCCTTCGCCAAAAGCTCGTCCAGTTGCCCACGAAGTTGCCGCAACTCCTCCATAGACAGCTTGTAGCACCGCTTATGCCTCGCCCCATCTCGGTACTCCGGGTCCACGCGCAGCGGGGACTTGTGCTCGCGGTCCACGACGCCCTCAGGAAGCTCCATGCCCACCACGTCCTGGTACCGCTGCTTCAGCTTCACCAGCTCGTCCAGGATCCATTGTGGTACCTCTGCGTCCTCCTCATCCGGCTTGGCCTCCTTGGTCTCACCTTTGCTGTGCTCATCACTAGGTGTCGCCGCAGCAGCTGGTGCCTCTTTCCTGAAACAGCTATACCCATCTTTGCCTTGCCCTGTCTCAGCTTCTATAGGTGCTGCCAGTACTGGCTCGCTAACTCTGCGCGATCTCCTGTGGTTCACCCCTCTGCTCCTCCGTTGCTCCTGCTGCAGACGCAGTGCCTGCCCTGTTTTCCACAAACAGTATGCCTCCTCTTCCCACTCAGGTTCCAATTCCTCCGCGTGATGCTGTGCAGCCTGCTCCCTGCGCTCTCGTGGAAGCATCTGGAACGCCTCCCATCTGGCCCTTGTGGGGTAAGGTCCCCAATCTCGCACAGCGGGTTGCGCTGATGTGGGGCACGTCACCGGTCGTAGAGCACACACCTGCTCCTGTGCCCAGTCCTCCTGCTCCGTTGCATCTTGTTCAGATTCAGACGAACTGCTGTCGGAGATTAGGGTGGCTACGCTTGCTACTGTACTGTCGCTGTCGCAGCCTTCCTCGTCAGAGGTAACTTCCCCCCCCCTCAGCCTAGCGTTGTCACCCTCTGCCTCCGATGATGATGATGAAGATGACTCTGATAAGGCTGCAGAGGCCTCTAAAGGAGAGTTGGGGTCGTCGGTGGCCTCCATTTTAAATGTACCATCTGGAGCCAGATACATCAGGTACGCCTCCTCGCCGCTATTCTTCAAAGCTCGCAGGTCCTTCCTGGCTTGCTTAGTACTGATAAGCTGTGCCTCTACCAGTCCCATGGCCTGCCCAGACCCTGTAGATGACGACCCAGGGTTGCAACCCGCGATGACTACTTTCTGCGACCCATGTCCGAACTTC
The DNA here is from genome assembly GCA_001247695.2 of Cymbomonas tetramitiformis. NCBI lineage: Eukaryota > Viridiplantae > Chlorophyta > Pyramimonadophyceae > Pyramimonadales > Pyramimonadaceae > Cymbomonas > Cymbomonas tetramitiformis. The sequence continues at coordinate 16,154 of LGRX02006689.1, forward strand.
ACGCTACCATACTGGGCGTAGTCAAATGTGACCTTCTTCTGTGCTCGTAGCCAGTCTCCGCCCAGCACTATGTCCACTCCGAGTGCTAATGGCATGACACGCAGTGTAACCTGTTTGGCATAACTGCCCTTACGTGTCTCGGCTGTGAGCTTCGGACGGACGCAAGAGTTGGCGTCGTACACGGTGCCATCTGCCACCTGCACCTTCATCGGCGTCTCGTGTTTCTTGGGCTGGAGTTTAAACTTCTTGGCGGCCTCCACAGAAGTGAAGCTAGAAGAAGCTCCAGAGTCCACCAAGACCTTTACTCGTACTCTGCCTACCCAAGCCCAGAAAATCAGCAGAGTGGGTCCCTTCGCGTCCATAGCAGCTAGTACATCTGCATCCAACCATTCTCCCCAGCGTCCAGACCCTGCGTCCACCCCTATCTCTGGTCTGATGCTGGCCAGTTTGTGCAGTCCTGGCTCCTTCTCAGGCGGATTCAGCTCCTCATCTGAATTGTCCTCCGGCAGATGGTACGTGCCGGCCTCTGCTATCTTGGCTTGCCAACGAGCCTGCCTGGTGACCTGATCTTCTGGTTCTGAATCACCAGGCCATGGCGCAGGTCGAGCTGCCTCTGCTTCCTGATGCGCCCGGGTGATCTTCCTCAGCTGGTCAACACGCTCCCGAATCTGCGCCAATGCACTTCTGACTCTGTGCCCGTGCACTTCCACTTCTTTCCTTCTGCGCGTTACTGTCTGTGCTGCTTTCCAGGCTGCTGACAGGTGTCCGTCGCGTAACCGTTGCTGGGCGTGTGATAGCACTGGCTGCTTAGCGCGATCCAGTTGTCGGCGCAGAGCTCTCCCGACCAGCTGGCGCGGGGCTGCTTCCTCTCTAAAGCGCACTCTTCTGACTCCTGGGGGCTGCAACGCGCGCTGGTACACCCCTTTTGAGCTAGGGGCTCCTTGACTCCCTTTGCCGAACAGAGGAAATCTGATCTGAACCTCTGTTGGTTGGGATGCCTGTGCTGGCGCAGCGTTTGGCTCAGTTCTCCCTGGTGCTACCACTGTGATTGGCCGTGACCTCTTCAGCCAGCGTAATGCTCGCCTCATCTTCTCCACCGCTCGCTGCGCTGGTCCTGGTCCGTGCCTCATCCGATGATCCTCTCTGAAGTGAGTGATCCATCGGTAGGTCTGACTCTGCCTGCCTCTCTCTGGTTCTCTTCCAGAGTCGGCCTCCCTCCTGATGGCCATGGCGAGGTGCGGAGTACTTACCTCGCGGGCCTGGGGGCCTATCCGCGTTGTCCGGGAGAGGCACCGGCCCCCGTCGACTCTCCCTCGGCAAAATCCATGTGCTCCGGGGCTACCAGTGCCAGCTGCTGCTCCACTATCCCGCCAGATCCAGTATCTATTCCCGCATTCTTGAAGGTCTCGAAGGCCTCCTCCCAGATACATTTGACCCAGGCTGCTTTCTGCTGGGGCTGGTGTTGATGTGGACAGTCGCGAGCCAGATGCTCCTTGGACTTGCATTTTCGACAGCCAGAGTAGACTGACGATCCTGGCAGCTGCCGGCCTTCCACTTCCGTTGGAGTAGTGGTCGTGGGCATGGCGTAGCATTGTTCCTTGGGAGATGCTTCTTCCTCCCAGAATTCTGCCAAAGGAGCTACAGGGAAGGGGGATTGATCGCGGGCAGTCTTCAGATGCGCAGGATCCTTGCGTTCCTCCATCGTAGCTTGCTCCACATATCTGCGCAGTAGCTCTGCCTCCCATCCAACCTTCCCAGAGCTCTGGTTGAAATCCACCTTTCCAACCAATTCCTTGTGGACTCTGGCATGCAGTTCTGGTGTCAGTCCACTTAGGAATATACCCGGTAGTGCTGCTCTACTTACTGGTCCCGTCACCCCATGGTTATGCAGCATTTCCAACATGTCGAAGGACTCCATGAGAGAGTGATGGAAGGTGGCGGCGTTTCTTCCAGCGTTCTTGCCAGAGGCTTGACGAGCTCGCGACAGCATATTGGGTAAGATACTCAGGTGAGCGTCAGTAACACACGCTCGCGCAAGCGTGGCCACTAAGTCGTCCGGACTCTGCATCTGGTTGGCCAACACTTTCTGAGTTAGAACTCCTTGCGCTGACCCCTCCACCCGGTCCCTGATGATCAGTCGTAGTTCTTCTGGCACGGTGGTGATGGTGGCCCCTTCCTGATCTCCATCGTCGCAGGACTTCTTCTTCGTCAACGCCCTCTTCACCAGTGCCTCCTTGAAGTGATCTTGCAGTTCTCTCATAAACTTCTTCAGGGGAGCTAACAGATGTCCAGATGGTCTGTCCCCGCTGGGGCTATCCGTAGGGCATGTGTACGTGGTGATGCGGTCCCGTAGTTTCCGTAGAGAAAGCAACAATCTGTCCTCAGCTTCCAACTCCTTCAGCTTGGTGTAGTCTGCCCGCTGTTGATCCCTCTCTGTCTGCTCCTGCTCGACTGGTCTTCGGGGCGGTGGACAGTTCGGAGGTTCTTCTTCAGGTTCCTCTGGTGGAGGTGGAGGCTGGGACTGTCGAGGGGGTTGTGACTGTGGTAAAGTGACACTGGGAGTTGGGATGTTGGGCAGTTGGGCCAATGCACCAGACCAGGGCGGCTGAGTACAATTCTGACAGAGTGGAACTTGCTCACACGTTCTGTTGGGTCCCAACATGACGTCCCATACTAACCCAGAGGCGACCTTAACCCCTCCAGCTGGTGACAACAACAGTCTACCGCATCTGCTGCAATCCGTGCCGCTCTGAACAGCCTGATCCCGTCTGGGTCCTACCAGCTGCATCACCGGGCTGATCAGTGACTCCCGAGCTCTGTGGTTCTGAGCGTGCCCATAGCTAATCGCTAGAGTGGAGTACTGTTTGGCTATGGCCACGGCTGTCTGAGCATCAGCATCGTGGCGCCTCACGTAGTCCCTGATACCCTGTTCTACAGTGATGGGTACTAGTGGGTCTCTCCACTCTTCCAGGGCTTCGTGGATTGGTGGGGCTGCCTTAGCCGATGACGCTGAGCCTGATGCTTCATCATTGCCAGACTTGGACGGGGATCCTCCGGACTCAGATCGGGTGGTTATGGCTAAACGCCACGCCTCGTCGGGACTCAGTGAGGGATGCCGAGCCTTAGTCCAGTCATACCAGACCCACTCCGACTCTTCGGGTGAAGGGACTACTGCACAGATGGCCTCCTTTCCCTTCAGAACCTCCCTCTGGGTTGCTATCAGAGCTTCCCAGCCCTCCTCTTCCCAACTTACCACTTCACCTCGAGCTGCTGCCAGAGCGACGGCCTTCTGGCGCTCTTCTGGGAGGCACTCAAAAGCCTGGTCCCGCAGAGCCTTGTCTTTGAACAAAGTTCTGACAGCCATCCCTTCTGTCAGCTCAGGCTCCAGAGCTGATACTCGAGAGGCAGGCTCCTCATCTACAGCCTTCCCTTTTGCTGCCTTGACTGCCCTTTTCTTGGCTAACTGCTTCTTCCGCCTCCGTTGCCGCCTGCTGCTGCCGCTGCTGCTACCTCTGCCTCTACGCCTGCTGCTGCCGCGGCTGCCTCGCTCCGGGGAAACTGTAGAATCGCTGGAGTCACTGGGCCCACTGCTGTCGCTGCTGGAAGGGAAACGAGGAATTGGTGAGAAGCCCGGGGGATATGCCAATCCGCTTCTGGGTATTTCTTCCCACTGCGGCACGGATGGTTGCCTCTGAGCCTCTGCTGGAGCCGCTGAGAGTGCTGTGAAGCGATCCGAGAGAGCTGAGAAGGTGTTGCGGGTGGGGGTCGCTCCTCTTTCCTTAACACGTGCTCTGCCAAAGTTCACTCCTGCGAAGAGTTTCCTTGGCAGCCCTTCCTGGTGTAGCAAGGTCCCGTGTTTAAGGGCACGCCTGTATTCCCTTTCTGTCACTCCGGCCTGTAGCACAGCCAACTCCTGCGGGGAGGCCGGATGCCAAATGATCTTCCCGCTCCGGGTGCGTGGTTCATTATAGAACCATTGCGTGAGGGTCTTCTTTTCCTCAGCTGACAGAGCAACTATCTGCAACCTCACGGGGGCTGAAGCCTGCGATTCCGCGCTGTCCCCACTGTGGTCGCTCCACGCAGTGCTGGTTCCTTCTATCCATCTGATCACCCGGACCTTCTGGTCCTTCCCGCACTTGCTGTACGCACGGTCCAGAGCTATTTGCTCTGGCGACCGGAAATCCTTCCTTCGGTCTGGCGATCTCTGCCTGTCCCCCTGAGGAACTGAGGGTTGTCCAGCTGGCTGAGCCTGCCGAGCTGGCTGAGCTGGAAGCTCTGATGCTTGGAGGCGGGCTGATTCTCTCAAAGCTCTGACAGACCGTGCTCCTTCCTTCAGCTGCGGTCCAACTCTCTCCAGGGCAGCCACTAATTCCCGGCTGGCCAATTCCCCTCTGGCTTCCATCGCTGGACGCGGTGTCGCTGGAAGGGGTAGTGCTGGAAAGTCCTCTGCAGAGACATAGGGGTCAGGCAATACAAAGTCCGCGTGTTGCAAGGCTGATGCTGGCTGAGTCAGGTTCTCGCCAGAGCCTCCGGCGCTCAGGACAGGGGAGGGATTCTGATCGCGAATCGCTGGAACTGCGCCTGCTTGGGCGACTGGGGTCACACCTGCCTTTGCTGACTGTCCCGGCATTGAAGGTGAGGATGCCGAGACAGCCGAGCTAGAGGACGCTTGACCAGTCGCAGTCTGGCTGACAACAGCTCTGCTGCGCTGGATCAGAGGCTCAGTACGTTCTGGTCTCTTCCTGGTTCGTTCAGCGCGCCCCTCGCTGGTTACAGCCAGTCCTTCCAGCGTCGTCGTCGAGCCAGTTCGTGAGTCGGTAACAGCCGTAACTCCAGACACCGATGGCGTTGTAACAGCCGCACCTTCAGACACCGATGACGTTGTAACGACCATATCTCCAGACACCGATGACGTTGCGACAGCTGTATTTCCAGACACCGATGACGTTATAACAGCCGTATCTCCAGACACCGATGACGTTGTAATAGCCGTATCTCCAGACACCGATGACGTTGAAATTTGGCCAGAGCCTCCGGCGGAAAGGGTCGACGTGGGGACCCTATCCCCCACCATTGGGCAAGTAACAACAGTGGCACTTCCAGACACCGATGACGTTGAAATTTGGCCAGAGCCTCCGGCGGAAAGGGTCGACGTGGGGACCCTATCCCCCACCATTGGGCAAGTGACAACAGTGGCACCTCCAGTCACCGATGACGTTGGAATTTTGCCAGAGCCTCCGGCGGAAAGGGTCGATATGGAAGCTCGGTTCCCCGCTTTCGGGCAGGAGGTCGCAGAAACGGATTGTGCTGCCAGTGCTGCCATGTTCATTCGTTCTAAGTCCTGCAGCTTAGTGGCAATCGGAGTGAAAATAGGGGTATGAACAGGGGTCTCCAGTGCCGGAATAACCCCTACTGGCTCACAGGGCAATGTACTCAGTGGTACTGGACTCACTGGTACTTGCACCACTTCCCCCCCCCCTGCCGAAGGGGTAATTCCTGCGCTGGCAACGTGCACTAAAGGTGTCACAGCAGGTGGTAGCTGAACGGCTGCTTCCGTTACTGGAACAGGATAGGACAGGGCTAAATTCGGTGCCACGGACGCCGTGGGGTACGGTGAGAGCTCAGGCACTGACAGATTCGGCACCGGGGGAGACAGCATACCCGGAGAAGGGTACCCCATTGGTACGCCGTACGCAGCCGCTGGCAACGGAGTGGTATGCGGCCACAAGGCACGTGGTGGCAGTTGGTGCTGCTGACCGTACTGCTGTTGCTGCAGAAAAATTTGCTGTTGAAAATTCCTCTGGTGAGCTAAATCATCACGGGGCTGCGGCTGCCAAAATTGACCGGCTGGCGTTGTCATAATTGGGCTACCGTTAGAGCTGCGCTCGTCATACCCACTGTGGGGGCCGGAAAAATCGTACGAATTCCGCTGAAATTGCGGCGGCGCCGTCATAAAATTACGCTGCGGCAGTTCGTGCAAAAATCCGTACGCAGAATTTACATCCAGCTGTTGCGTTGAGCCAACGTACGAGAGTCCCGGTTGTGTGTGCACAGCCGATTGCGGAAAGGCGTGCGAAACAATTCTCGGGTCGAGCGATTCAGAGTAATTCGCTGCCGAAAGAAACTGCGATTGCTCCGTGGAAGCCGCTACAGCCGTGTGCGACGGAATTCCATGCTGAAAGTCCATGATTGCGCTGTGAGTGAACGCACGTAAACGGCAGTGAACTCACACAGTACGGGCGATAAATTTTTTGCCGATTGACGCCGATTTCGTTTTAACGAAAGGCAGATCCCGCGGAAAGGTACCTGCAAAGACGGATTACATCACACTTGAACGTGTGGTATATGCATTCAGGAACAGTATATGATATTTTCCGTCGAAATTCGCAGCCCTGACGAAAGGCGGACGCAATTAAGCGTGTTTTACGTCGTCGTCTTCAGAATTTTCGTGGGAACCCGCGGAAAGGCCTCGCGGAGAAGTTGTGTGCCGATAATTTTACAGCCGAAGTTCAGTCGGCACTAACAGGTCGCGTCTAACGCAACCACGCTGATACCAGTTGTTCGAGGGTGCTCTCTAAGAGCTTCTAAGTCTACTTAACAATACAGGGAACCTAGTTCAAGCCTGCAAGAGATATGTATGGCTGTAAGCAAGATACATATATGTGAATCGGATCTTTCTTAAAATGTCGGAGTTACAAAAGCCAGGTGTGGCTGTTCAGTAACAAATTCAAAACTGTTTCATTCAGCCTGTTCGGCTGCTTTATGCCATGGTTTCCGATCTCGACTTTCGAACTTCACTCGATGTCGACTCCTGTCAGTTCCCATCACACTTCATGAGAACTCGAACAGTCACATCATAGAATCTGCCGACTAGCCCAGTTATATCATCACTGTATTCCGAGCCACTCCATATCACTCTGAATAATTATAACTGTGCTGACTTGGCAATATTGGAGGCCATACCAGCTTTCCCTCCAATTTCTCTGACTGCTGGTTTTCCCACCAAAACTCACTTTCGGGTCAGGTATTTCTGTCAGTCATTTCTGTCAGACCCCCTTGTCATCTGGTCACATAAATGCCTGTCACTGATGACTGTCATCGTACCCGTCACTCGTAGCTCTGACGCGTCATCATACTGTCTCGTGACTTACCCTAGCACAATTGCCGTCGTCATTCTCGGCGGATTCTAAATACGCCGCCAACGCGCGCGCGTACGCGGCGCATCCCTCGCAGGGTAGCGACGGTTGCGTAAGGCGCGCGCCGGGATGCTTCGAATTAAATCGCAAAGAATACGGAGATAGGATGTTGGTCCAGTGACGCGTCCAAAAACTCGTCCGTCCGTCCAAAAACTCGTCCGTCCAAGATTTGGACGGACGGACGGACCATTTTTTGGACGGACGGACGGACCAAACATTCTTAACATTCTAAGATTTCGCAAAATAGGGCTCCCATACTTAAGCCCATACTTAAGGAGTGTAACGCGTCGGCCCGCGTCGACGCCTGCGTTTTCCCATACTTAAGAAAATTAAAAAAAATTCTTCATACTTAAGGAATGTACACTGGCTCCCCCCTCCCCCCCTAACCAGGGACTCAGGGGGTATAACCCAGTTGTATATGCGAGTGTCAAACGTGCGTCAGAGAGACGAACCCAACGCCAGAGCTTGACAATGGTATACGATTGTCAAACGTGAGTCAGGCAGTAACCCTGTGATTTTTTGTTTCATATTTTTGGGGCATTCACACAGAGCTTGACAATCGTATACGATTGTCAAACGTGAGTCAGGCGGTAACCCTGTGATTTTTTGTTTCATATTTTTGGGGCATTCACACAGAGCTTGACAATCGTATACGATTGTCAAACGTGAGTCAGGCAGTAACCTTGTGATTTTTTGTTTCATATTTTTGGGCATTCACGGATGATGCCATGCGCGACAGTCACAACGGTGTGGCGTACATAGTCCCCCCTGACGGTTCCGACAGTTCCGGCGGTTCCGAGGTTCGGCCTACGCTTTACGGGCCATATAGAAATTATTAATGAACACGCGATACAGTTCGATAATCATAATGATTGTCAGAACGGTTTCCCAAACGAATTCTGTAATTGTTTTTGTTGTTAGTAAAAATTTACACCGAAACCCACAACAATATATGTATATTATATATATATATATATATATATATATATATATTTTTTGGGGGGTCCGAACCAGTTTTGAAATCTAACGTAGAGCAAAATGACCGATGTAAAAAATCTGAAATCAAGCATTCCAAAAACTGATATCTGAAATCTAACGTAGAGCAAAATTAGCAAAAAAAAATTCTAGAAAATTAGCAAAAGTTTAAAAATGGAATCCCCCTCCCCACTCGAAGCGGAAACTCGGAATCCCAAGTCGGTACCCCCGCTCAATTTCTCCCCACTTACCCACTTTTTCGGGACCGTGAGTGAGGGCAAGATTTTTCAAAAAACCTCTATTATGATGCAACCTGCAGATACAAGCGGGTAGTCCTCCCCCCGGCCCCCAACTTCATTTCCAAACTCGAGTCCAAGTCGGAAGGGGGGTAGAGGAAGTGGGCGAGATTAAAAAAAAAAGCTCATCTTATTGTTATAAGTAAAATAAAATTTATAATCCGTCACAGTAGTCTGCCTCGTACTTGCTAGCTATTGCAAGGAAACTCCACGACAACTGCATCAATGTCGGAGTGAATGCGCATCAAAGCCCGGTAGAGGCTATAAATTGGCTTCTGAACTGGTCTGACAAGTTTTGGCGTAACATCGATTTTCCTGCGAATCCTGCGATATCTCGTGCGAATAAACAAGGCAGCGACTACGGCAGGCTCAGACTCAGCTTTGACAATCGTATACGATTGTCAAAGCTTGCGACTACGGCAGGCTCGGACTCAGCTTTGACAATCGTATACGATTGTCAAAGCTTGCGACTACGGCAGACTCGAACTCAGCTTTGACAATCGTATACGATTGTCAAAGCTTGCGACTACGGCAGGCTCGGACTCAGCTTTGACAATCGTATAAGATTGTCAAAGCTTGCGACTGCGGCAGGCTCGGACTCGGCTTTGACAATCGTATACGATTGTCAAAGCTTGCGACTACGGCAGGCTCGGACTCAGCTTTGACAATCGTATACGATTGTCAAACCTTGCGACTACGGCAGGCTCGGACTCAGCTTTGACAATCGTATACGATTGTCAAACCTTGCGACTACGGCAGGCTCGGACTCAGCTTTGACAATCGTATACGAATGTCAAAGCTGGCGACGTTTTTTTTTAAAAGACTAATTCTTGAGTCAGTAGAATTTAAGCTGGGTTTGACAATCGTATACGATTGTCAAAGCTGGCGACGTTTTTTTAAGTCTAATTCTTGAGTCTGTAGAAAAGCTGGGTTTGACAATCGTATACGATTGTCAAAGCTGGCGACGTTTTTTTTTTAAATTCTTCTCTGTAATAGAAAGTTGGGTTTGACAATCGTACACGATTGTCAAGGCTGGCGACGTTTTTTTTTGTGTCTAATTCTTTCAGAGTCTGTAGAAAAGCTGGTTTTGACAATCGGATGCGAATTTCAAAGTTGACTAAACTTCACTATATTATGTGTGGAATGTAATATTCATGCATACATTCTTCGAAAATTTTAGCACCGTTTTGCCCCGTTCATTTTATTTTTTAGGTTATTCATGCATACATTCTTCGAAAAATTTAGCACCGTTTTGCCCCATTCTTTTTTTTTTTTTTTTGCGGGGGGGAGTATTCAGGGTTGCAGGCTTTTCTGGGGTCTAACGTGTAAGTCTTTCAGAGTCTGCGGAAAAGCTGGTTTTGACAATCATATTGATATTCAGATTTTTACATCTGTCATTTTGCTCTACGTTAGATTTCCATTTTTCAAATTTTGCTAATTTTGCTCTACGCTAGATTTCAGATTTCCTTTTTTGGAATGCTTGATTTCAGAGTTTTTACATCTGTCATTTCGCTCTACGTTAGATTTCCATTTTTCAAATTTTGCTAATTTTGCTCTACGCTAGATTTCAGATTTCATTTTTTGGGATGCTTGATTTCAGAGTTTTTACATCTGTCATTTCGCTCTACGTTAGATTTCCTCTTTTCAAATTTTGCTAATTTTGCTCTACGCTAGATTTCAGATTTCATTTTTTGGAATGCTTGATTTCAGAGTTTTTACATCTGTCATTTCGCTCTACGTTAGATTTCCTCTTTTCAAATTTTGCTAATTTTGCTCTACGCAGATTTCAGATTTCATTTTTTGGAATGCTTGATTACAGATTTTATTTTACATCTGTCATTTTGCTCTACGTTAGATAACAAAACAATTACAAAATTCGTTTGGGAAACAGTTCTGACAATCGCGTGTACGGTTGTCAGAACTGTGTATCGCGTGTTCATTAATAATTTCTATATAGCCCGTATAGACCGGACTAGGAAAGAATGGGAAATGATCCTCCTAAAGGCCTCAAGCGATTTAAATATTGCCAAGGAGGGCATGGGCGGATGCAAAAAATCACGGGGTTACTGCCTGACTCACGTTTGACAATCGTATACGATTGTCAAGCTCTGTCGTTGGGTTCGTCTCTCTGACGCACGTTTGACACTCGCATACGACTGGGTTATACCCCCTGAGTCCCTGGTTAGGGGGGGAGGGGGGAGTCAGTGTATATTCCTTAAGTATGATTTTTTTTTTTATAATTTTCTTAAGTATGTGAAAACGCAGGCGTCGACGCGGGCCGACGCGTTACCCTCCTTAAGTATGGGCTTAAGTATGGGAGCCCTATTTTGCGAAATCTTAGAATGTTAAGAATGTTTGGTCCGTCCGTCCAAAAAATGGTCCGTCCAAATCTTGGACGGACGAGTTTTTGGACGGACGGACGGACGAAATTTTGGACCGATATCTTTCCCCAAGAATACGTCCCGAACGTGTTGTGGTGTCGCTCGCAGGAGAGTGTGATGTCGATTGAAATCGCGCGATGTTCTCTTCGTCGAAGCCACGCGCCGTTGGTCGCTCCGTCGTCGCCATCCGCTCTTTTTTGAATCGCGTACATTCGTCGCAACCTCTCACGCTCGAGCGTGCGCTCCCCGTCGATATGCGTGTTGAGAAGATCCAACTGGAATTGAACGCGATCCATGCGCCTGCATCGAGCGCACCGCGCGCCGCATCCGCACTGCGAGAGCTTGCGGTCGTCGTCGCGAAAAGCGTACCGCAACACCGCGATACCGTCACTCTCACGGCGCGCCTTCGCCGTCATACGTATCGTGGCGGAGATTGGTAAAGCGATCGATTTTTGTTCGGCGGTGGTCGCCGTGACGTGAATCGCATTCAGAAACACGAAGCGCGCGAACGCGCTTCGCGATTCCGCGATCCGCGCCGCGACGGCATGCCGTTGCGCCTTCTGGTATTGCTTGACCGTGTCGGGAAACAGTTCCGCGTCGAGATCATCCGCGGCGTAGTCGCCGTCGAGGCGAGGCCTTTTACGCGCCGGCGAAACCTCCGATCGATTACAAAATAAGCTCTCTCGATGCCACTCAGAAATTCCGTACACTCGATTCAGATTCCCGATCGCCCCCAGTAAACGACAACTGATCTCGAAAGGGGCGACGACGAGTCCGACGCGCTCGCCCGCGAGGTCCGCCGCTGTCGTCGAAAACATTCTTCGAAAATGCGGGAATGCGACTTCCAAACGATGAAATCGTATAAATAAGACGTCCATCGCCAGCGGTACGCGAAATCGCCGAGTCGTGATCGCGGATATACGATCGCGTGATCAGTTCGCAGATTCCGCGATGGTGACGGCCCCGATCTCGCGCTCGCTGCTCGATTCGGAGACGCGGCGTCGTCACGGCTACCAGGTACGCGAACCGATTTTGCAGCTGCTGGTGCTTTCGCGCTGATATTTTGGATATCGCTCCTATTTTCCCATTTCCGCTTTTGCAGGATGACGACGACTGCTATCGTTCGTACGACTCGCGGGGATATTACCACACTTATTGCGACGATTACGATTATTGCGGCGCTTACGCGACCGTGCTTTTCGTGGTGTTTCTGGTTGTGTTTTTGTCCGCGCTCGTTTGCTCTTTGATCACGACGCCGAACGGTGCCGAAAGCGACCGCGCGACGGATGGGTGCAAACGACAACGAAATCGCCTACTTTATTTTCAACGCGTATGAGAGAGAGAGAGAGGGAGCGATGTGTTGGAAAACTTCGTCGAAACATTTGCCGGATTTCTCCACCGTCGAACCGATTCCTCCTCCGACGACGTGAAAATCACCTTCGCCCGGCGATGAAGAAAGGGCACCGCGGCATTTCCACAACAAACATAAATCGCCCGACTCGCAATCGACGTTGTCGAAGTGTCGAAACGCGAACTTCGCGAGCGCGCGGCCCAGTTTGGAGTTGCGGTATTGCACGTAACACACCGCGTTATTCGCGACCCCCGTTCTCCTCAGCGCGGCGAGATACGTTTGCCGCCAATCGTCGGAGGTGTAAATGCAGACGATGCCATTAGCGCTACAGATATCGTGCTTCGGTTGCCGCCAAAACCAACGCGGTTGCATGGTTTTCCAACTCGCGCAAACGCAATACGCGCCGTCGTGCCGAGACGCTCGGCAATCGAGGATGAGCCAAGACATTTTCGGAACGACGAACGCGGACGAGTAGGTATAGTATCGCGCCCGTTAATGACATCGAACGTTTTCTCCTCTCAGTAATCGAGCATACCCGACCAAAGGCTGAAGAACATCGCGTATCCCGACATGATCGCGAAACTCGAAAGGTCGGGGGTTTCGTAAACCTGAAAAGAGAATTCGATTCATCAGTTCAAGTCGGCGCGACGGAGAGTGAAATACGCGCTACGCGATCGAACGGGTTGCGTCACTCACCTCCGACGGTTTGTAAATGGCTCCGTAAATGTAACCGAATGTGATCACGTATAAGTAGAGTACGTATCCGCGTTGAAATTTACTTTCAATGTTCGCGGTCGTGCCGTTGAGGCGACACCCCCGGGGCGCGAACGTATTTCGAATCCAACTCGTATTGAACACGGGCATCAGGTGCACCGCGACATGCGCCCCCTCCGCCATCACGACATCCATCGCGGCGAAACTATCTGAATCGAGCATTTGGCTGGGATAGACGAACAGCAATGTCATAAAAGTGAACAGGACGCTCCACGCGAGCACATCGATCGCCGGAGCGGCGACCGTCATCCAACGGGCGAGACATCGGCGCTCCTTCGCGGAGTATAATATCAGGACCACGACGTTATTCAAAACGTGTAAGCACAACACCCAAAATGTCAAAAATCGTATAGCTGACCGAAGTCGTAGAACAGCGCGACGCCGAGCGTGGCGCTGAAGAAAGTCGCCCAGATCGCCGCTCCGATCGACGTAGCGATCGACAGAGCGACGTTTGCGTCGTCATCCAATTTCTCTTGCATAACGCTTTCTCTCGCGACCGGTGAGCGATCCGACTTTCACAGTCCCGCGGTTTGCTGATTATCGAATAACGCGAGGCAACTTGCGATGTGATATCCGCCAAGAAAAAATATCATATCCGCCGCGACTTCCAACAGCGCCTGCGATAAACAACATATACACCGAAACCTCTCACGCGCAAAAGCAATCATCGCGGAGTTTTTCGAAAAGCGACGCGTGAGCACGAGGAAATTATGATAAGC
>LGRX02006691.1:0-12654 GCA_001247695.2 Cymbomonas tetramitiformis
CAGGGCGCGTGGTTGAGGGGCTATCCTCCCATCGCAGCCTGCTGCCTCCGCAGACCCAAGTGCAAGGAAACAAGGGACGTCTGCAATAAACAACAAACACAGAGCCAGGCAACCTGCTACCGGCGCGTGGTTGAGGAGCTATCCTCCCACCGCACCCATGCAAGCAAGCGCCGCACACCACAACTACAGATCCGACTTGCCTGCGGGAACAGGGCGCGTGGTTGAGGAGCTATCCTCCCATCGCAGCCTACTGCCTCCGCAGACCCAGGTGCAAAGATACAAGGGACGTCTTGAATAAACAACAAAAACAGAGCCAGACAACCTGCTACCGGCGCGTGGTTGAGGAGCTATATATCCTCCCACCGCACCCACGCAAGCAAGCGCCGCACCCAACAACTACAGATCCCACTTGCCTGCGGGAACAGGGCGCGTGGTTGAGGAGCTATCCTCCCATCGCAGCCTGCTGCCTCCGCAGACCCAAGTGCAAGGAAACAAGGGACGTCTTGAATAAACAACAAAAACAGAGTCAGACAACCTGCTACCGGCGCGTGGTTGAGGAGCTATCCTCCCACCGCACCCATGCAAGCAAGCGCCGCACACCACAACTACAGATCCGACTTGCCTGCGGGAACGGGGCGCGTGGTTGAGGAGCTATCCTCCCATCGCAGCCTACTGCCTCCGCAGACCCAGGTGCAAAGATACAAGGGACGTCTTGAATAAACAACAAAAAACAGAGCCAGGCAACCTGCTACCGGCGCGTGGTTGAGGAGATATATATCCTCCCACCGCACCCTTGCAAGCAAGCGCCGCACACCACAACTACAGATCCGACTTGCCTGCGAGAACGGGGCGCGTGGTTGAGGAGCTATCCTCCCAACGCAGCCTACTGCCTCCGCAGACCCAGGTGCAAGGAAACACGGGACGTCTTGAATAAACAACAAAAACAGAGTTAGACAACCTGCTACCGGCGCGTGGTTGAGGAGCTATCCTCCCACCGCACCCATGCAAGCAAGCGCCGCACAACACAACTACAGATCCGACTTGCCTGCGGGAACAGGGCGCGTGGTTGAGGAGCTATCCTCCCATCGCAGCCTACTGCCTCCGCAGACCCAAGTGCAAGGAAACAAGGGACGTCTTGAATAAACAACAAAACACAACCAGACAACCTGCTACCGGCGCGTGGTTGAGGAGCTATCCTCCCACCGCACCCATGCAAGCAAGCGCCGCACACCACAACTACATATCCGACTTGCCTGCGGGAACAGGGCGCGTGGTTGAGGAGCTATCCTCCCATCGCAGCCTACTGCCTCCGCAGACCCAAGTGCAACAAAACAAGGGACGTCTCGAATAAACAACAAAAACAGAGCCAGACAACCTGCTACCGGCGCGTGGTTGAGGAGCTATCCTCCCACCGCACCCATGCAAGCAAGCGCCGCACACCGCAACTACAGATCCGACTTGCCTGCGGGAACAGGGCGCGTGGTTGAGGATCTATCCTCCCATCGCAGCCTACTACTGCCTCCGCAGACCCAAGTGCAAGGAAACAAGGGACGTCTTGAATAAACAACAAAAACAGAGCCAGACAACCTGCTACCGGCGCGTGGTTGAGGAGCTATCCTCCCACCGCACCCATGCAAGCAAGCGCCGCACACCACAACTACAGATCCGACTTGCCTGCGGGGACAGGGCGCGTGGTTGAGGAGCTATCCTCCCATCGCAGCCTACTGCCTCCGCAGACCCAAGTGCAAGGAAACAAGGGACGTCTTGAATAAACAACAAAAACAGAGTCAGACAACCTGCTACCGGCGCGTGGTTGAGGAGCTATCCTCCCACCGCAAGGCGGAAACTTAGCTGGTGGCGCGCGTTGTGAACACCGGCATATTCCCCGAGTGTAACTATCTCCCTGCATTAAATAAGCACCCCCCCCTCTCTCTCTTTCTCTTTCTCACTCACTCTCGCTTTCTGTTTATTCCATGTTTATTAGGCCTTGTTCTTATTAGAGTTGGAAACCATATCCCAACCACGACTTCCATTTCTCACACAGACATAGCACACGCACACAGATACACACGTAATATATGTGTGTAGCTGTGAGTGTGCTAAGATATGTCTTTTAAGATATGTGTGCATCCGTGCGTGTGCTGAGCCTGTGCGTGTGCTAAGATATGTGTTAACCCCTTAGCTGCCAGCTGATGGACATGTCCATCAAACACTCAAAACTGATTTTCTCGGCGACAAATAACTCAAATTCACTTTTGAAGACAGTTTTGAAAAGCTCTTATCGAGCCGCGTGCAGCCATGCACTTGGGAGCAACCATGCTGCGGCGATGCTCTAAATATTTCCCCAGGCGCACTCTATTTTAGCTTGACCATAATGAGTCACATTTAGGGCACATGTGTCATAGTATTACAAACCCCTAATAATATAAGTAGCCCTAACCGCATGTTGAGCACTTGGTAAGATTATACCTGGAGGTATAGGGGCAATATTATGGCTTACATTGTTAACGATGTGCACATCCATCAACATTTTTCAGTTGACAATCACGTCATCGGTATCAAGTGTCATGTATTTCTAACGTTTGCATGTGATTCGCCTTGAGAAGACCTTTCCGACAATATTTTCAAAAGTTGAGGCAGGACCCTTATGTCAAAGTTATTGCAAATAAACCAAAATTTTCAAAACCCCGAAATTCCTCCGGCAACTAAGGGGTTAAGATATGTGTGTATCCCTGCGTGTGCTAAGATATGTGCGGGGAACGCAGTTTTACAATCCGTGAGGGCGGTAGAGCCCACTAGAAGAGGGCTACAACGCCCTGTTTCTTGGTTATCGGGCGGTTTCGTTCACTCGAAGGCAGGTGGTTCAAGAGTGGAAGATTTATCGTGTAAACGTCTGTTCGAGAATATTGACAAGGTGGATTCGTTGTTGTTCGAAGCTAAGGCACAGTTGGATTGTTTAGTGTCAGAGCCAGAGTCGTTTCCCGAGGAGCAGCTCTCAACGTTGAAGAGGGCGCGAGCGACGTTGGAGGATGGTATCGCTTGGGTAGAGGAACGCGCGCAAATTATCCACGTCGCTTTTCAGTTCGGATGGCAAGTTGCACAGGAATTCGACGAGGAACCGATAGTTCACACTGAAGAGGAGCAAAAGCCCCTTAAACAGGCGAAAAAGATGGTAGCTACGAAGCAAGCCGACAGGGCAAGTGCTGGGAGGCCGTGAAGGCGTGCTTCAATTAGAGGGAGCAGAGAGCGGCTTAAAGCCCTCTAGGGAATGTTTCCCAGCAATGTTCACGTTGCTAATTCCTGGCGCATTGCTTTAGAGGATCTTGGCTTATCGCCTTCTTAGCTTGGCTTATCGCCAGCTAAGATGAATGTTCATATTTGCTTTAGTCATAAAGTAATTTAAGCGTGTTCATAAGTCATTACCACCATATGACACACCTCTGAAAATTTTCTCCAGTCACCCATTCTGTCGATTTTCGACCAATGATCTTTGGAGGATTCTTCCGCGATCACTAACCACCTCCCGGATATGTTAACGAGCACAACCCGATTCATGGACGAGAAACGATTGACGGCTGACGTGTGCATGGCATGCATGCCACACCGATGGCAAGCACCATGCAATCATCGATTTGACCATCTTAGCCGATGCATGCGATGGAGGATAAAAAGGCGAAATTAGAACATCCCCAAATCTAATGCTATTAAAATAGGATGCAGAAGTATACATGTACAATTATATATTATTATATATGCGACCTTGTCTTGAAAAAAATCACATCTCAGATGTCATGTCATGTCATGTCATACATGGTCATGTGATTAGACGATTGCGATAGCGATAGCAATGGTCACTCTTGTAGGGTAAACAATTTTATATATTAAATATGCGATGTCATGTTCAATATTTTATAGCTATTTACTTACAATGTACACGTGTTGTGAATCCCTGAGCTGAATGTATGTCATCTGCGACTTTGAAAATTTTCTGAAGAATCCGAATGAGCTCTTCGCTTTCGCTCTATTGAATTCTCGCAGTGTATCTTTATATTATAACCAGCCTGTGATATTCGAACTGTTTGTCGGATTTTACAGTAACATTCATAAAAGGAATGTATTTGTGTCATACAGTTCGTTTCATAAGGTCGAAGCTACACTTTGCAGTTTGCCTTGCGACAAAGCAGACTGTGCGGAGATGTGATTCGATAGAATGCGGACCATCTCCGGGGCGCGCTTCCTGTTGAGGACACGCGTACGTCTTGCAGAGACCTACCCGAATTCTAAGGCAAAAATCCTGCTATTTTTGTGTCGTTGACTTGGTAGAGGACTGTCAAACTTTTGAACGCGGCAGGTTTTAACTCAGTACGTGTATAGATAGCGCTTGTCAGCGCTGCTACTTATTCGGAAACAGAAGAGCTCTTCTCAGCTATTTTCACAGTCCGCGTTCTGCTTTATTTGGCAGAGGTTCGCTCAGAGCTCTCTTTCGCACCGTGCTTGTATTGTTCACGTAATATCCCTATCACAGCTTTAACATATATCTTCCATACCGTATCTGAAGCGACGGCTTGGCGCAAACACGGTGTTGTTGCGCGTCATTAGAGTTTGCTTTCTACATATACTACATAGGTGATTTCACCCCACATCTTTTATAGAGGCCTTGTTCACGTACGAATTCAGAGAGGAATGCTGTGCGCGAGTTCTGCGCGAGTGTCAAGCGTGCAACTTGCGCCTTGTTCGGATAACTTTCCAGAGCGCCCTGGCTTTATAACATTGTCCAAATATTTTGAAGCGCGTATTCATGTATTGCCCCTCCGCAAATTTGAACCACCACTAGCATGGAAATATAAAAGCAACGCTTGAGTCTTGGGGAGCGAGGTCGCCATGTTTTCCGTCAGAAATTTTTGCTGTTTCCGTGAGATTGTTTTGATCGCAGGCAATTGGTTATGTAGCTTTTAACCCGTTCGAAAACAGTCGCGCCCTCATCTCATGAGCCCTTATCTTCGAAGATTATATGCACCGCTTTGGAAGTTGAACTTTGAGAAGTTGGAAAGTGTTGTCAATTCTCCCATGCAAGAAGCTCGCCGTTGCTAAGCTTTCAAGTCAGCCTGCCAAACATTTTGCTTGCACTCGATGTGTAATATTGACCATTTATTTTCCTTACAAAACTTAGGAAAAGGCTTTCGATATGTTGATGCACTTTCAAAATTTCCTTTGCCCACTTCAATACACATATTACTGATTCATTCTCTTTTGAGCTAGAGGTTGAGTCAATCTCTGCTGTGAAATTCAATTTAGGTCTCACGACAATCTTATAAGCTCTGCTTCCTGCATAAGTTGCTGCCGGGTTTCTGGGGCACTCATCCTGTCACAATATCACAATAGAAAATGGGCACGAGTAGTGCCTTCGAGCAGATATAGCACCAACAAATATCCGTTCAGTAGCAAAAAAACATTGGCAGGTTCGAATGCTGTCATACTTGTACCGATTCGAAAGTCAGCGCATATGTTAACATACAGTAATTCATTTATATGACAAGGCTCCTCTCTGCAGAGTCTCTGAAGGCCTCACGCAGAGAAAAAACTTATGTATAGATATAACATAAATATATTAATGCCACGTGCAACCTCCTACAGAGATTCTCAGAAATTCGCGAAGTTGACGAAAGCGCTTCAGATGTTTGGGGCGCTCACAGCAAACGACAAGTCATCACATGTCAGCGACCGTGAACGTGACCGTCTCCGCTCGTTTGGCCGAATCGGATATACTGTTGGATATACCCCTAAGACCCGGGATATATTCACTCAGTGATAGTTTTCTCAGAATGTGATCAAGTTGACAAGTTAACCCGTTATATGGGCATAAACAGTTAGGGTTCGGGTTCGGGTGACAGTCATACACACTACTATAGGAAGAGTCACAAAGTAAGCGGTGTGACTATTCCAGCATATACAGTCATCAAGGAAATACCCAGAATATGCCCAAGAGGCCAATAAATTATTTCAGCGGTGTGCTCTCTTGTGGAATTTACTTATGTGCTTCGCTTTTCAGTTGGCGTATTGCCACCGTCAAAATGAGGGGAATACAAGTACCCGTGTAAGCGTTGACTTTGCCAGGCTTATCGCCGGGGCTCTTTGCTGGAGCTGAGATCCGCAACTTCAAAATTACTTAGGCGTGAAGCCACTCCGACGTGTTGTCGAAAATTGTTGCCGATCGCGGCTGAGGTGTACGTAGCATGTCTATTGCGTTTGGTTCATACCGATCGTTGGTTACAACGAATGCCGAGGCGAATGTTCAAAGCAGGATCATACGTTCGCGTGCTCAATGTCCGCTGAGTTCAAGTCAAGATGGGCTGCATATTTTGCACCGATGATTAGTGGTTGGTGTTTTCATGTTGGAGCTTGGCATGTTTTCAGGTCTTTCAATTAGATCTTTGTCGAGTCTCCGAGATCCTAGTCTTGCTCTACAGATGTGATTACAGGGTAGCTAGGGTAGTTAGGGGGGTACTGTAGTGTAGGAGTGTTCATGAAGGATACAATCGTGCCGCACAGGCCGCGCGCCCCCAACAGTCGCGCCGCCCATAGCCGCGCGATGCCCCAACAGAGAGCGCACCGCAACGGCAGATTGGGGAAAAGTTGTATCCTTCGTGTTTCACTCTTCGCCGCCTACGTGGCACCGTGGGGACTCAGTACTCTGTACCGCACCAGAATCGCCATCAATAGCCAGAGTAGCTCAACGGCAGAGCGCTCGTCCGGTATGCGAGAGGTCACGGGCTCGATCCCGGCCTGGCTCACCTTTTTCGGGCTTCTGGTCTAGCGGTACAGTTTCTGTTTCCCCATGAAGTGTCAGATAACTGGATGTTATGTGTCACATTGCAACGAGCGAAGCGAGAGGTGCTGTGTCACATAACTCAGGTTATGTGACAGTCCGGAGAGAAGGTACCACTACGTGGTATAAGGTTTCGAACTCTGTTTGAGTTCGGCTCCGCAGTTTGTGATGAAACAGGTGATAATAGGTATATATATTGTTGAAGATATATAGCGATATCACTGAAACAGGGGCTCAGAAAGCAGTGGCTGGTGGAAACCGGTGATACAAAACTGATAGAAGAATTACGGCAGTGAGTTTTCTAGCAGGTGTGTGTCATACGGTGACACACGACCAGTGACACACGCAGCAAGGGGTGATGCTAGGAGGAGCTAATCCCCCATACAGTGGGGGGGAACTTCAGCCTCCCCGTGACACCACCTCACCCCGAAGGTGTGAGTGGCCATGCAAGAGCAAGGGAAAACCCTAAACCCTAACCCAATTGTCAATTTAGTGTCCAAGCCGAGGGGGCCTTTTCCAACCCAGCTAGAAGCACATCCGTGCATGGGCGCTGCCTAGGCACCTAAAAGACAATTAAACAGGCTAGGCGGGCTAGTCCCGCTCTACGGTCCATTTGGTGTTGGCGCTCCGCTGAATGAAGGAATCCAAGGGGTCTCTCGGAAAGCCGGCCAATCGAAGTCTTCTTCTCCAGTGAAGCCATGAAGGGCGGCGTCGCCATCGGAGTCCTCGGGCACCTCGTCGGGGTCAGAGCATGCCACGTGCAGAGCCGGTTGCGTAAGCGGTGGCTCCGCAGACGGCACCACCGGCTCGCATGCCGTAGATGCGGATAACGGTGCAAGCGGCGGTGACGGGTCGATCACGGGGGCAACGAACGTCATGACTGCCACGTCCGTAGGGGTGTCGGACTGGGGGACCGGCACCACCGGAGGGGCGTCTGCAGGGCAGTCCGATGCCCGGAATGCCGCGATGGCAGCAGCGAAGTCTGGGGGCGGAGGCCGCTTCCCAGCGGGGAGCGCGGTGTCGGGCGCGCGCCCATCGCCGAATGCCTCCTTACACATGTAAGGGCAGCACCCACGGGTGTCAGGGTGCGCATCGGTGATACCCCACATGCGAAAGCAAAGAATGCAGGGGTAGCCGACGCCCACCCAGCGCCTCACCATGGCGCCAGCGGGCTCCGCCTTCCACTCACCGACGGGCTTGGTGGTGTAGGCGGGGTTACGGTTGAAGGAGACGGCGTTGAGGGACGGTTTCTTCTCACGTCCACCACCACCACCACGAGAAGGCACGTCGTAGCCGGTGTCCTTCACAGGGGTGGCGAAGTCAAGCTCCTCGCGCCAGACGGTGCGGATCCGCAGGCAGAGGGTGGAGAAGGAGAAGGGCACACCACCTCGCAAGTCGCGGATGACGTTGACGTACAAGGGGGTGACGTACGGTGATTGCTTGGCCGAGTTGGTCAAGATGTGCCAAAGGTCTTTGACCCTCTTGGCCTCGCTGTAGTCGGGGTTGATCCTGGCGTGCTTGTCGCCAAGAGTACGGATAGCTGTAAGCTGGGGGGACGGGTCGTCGGGCTCGTTGATGATGGAAGAGCGCATTTTAACCCAAAAACGGTCGGAGTCGGAATCGGGGACCCCCTCAACCTCGTAGCGGAGGCGCTGTAAAATGTAACGGCCGTCCCCAGGGTGGGAACGAGCCGCCTCAGTGTACAGAGCGAGCGCCGTACCGCGAAGAACGATGGGGAGGACGGTGAAAACGATCTCGTTGAGCACCACGTGGTAGAAGTCGTAGTCGTGCTCAAGGTCCAGAAGCTTGGAGAACTCGGGGAAGGACACGGGATAAGCACGTGTCGAAAGGCCGCGAGTAAGGCGTTGAAATCGGTGTCGGCAGTCTCGGTGTCAAGGGTATAGCCGTGCTTCTGGTTGTAGCCCCCAGGACGTAAAACCGCGATGATGTCGGCGGAGTACGTGAAGGCATACGAAAGCTGCTCCAAATACTCCTCCTCCCGGCCTTCCTCCACCGGGGTGGAGACAAGGACTGATGGGTCGTTGAAGAATTCGGACGGCAGTGGAGACGGCCGCAGCGATGATGGACGCGAACGTAGAGAAGCGGTGGAGACAATTCTTCTCGGACGTGTGGGACCCGGGGTAGCACCACCGGAGTCCACGGGTGACGGTGACGGCGTGGCACTTGCCCGCCTTGCTGAACGGAGGGCTTCAGCGAGCCCGATCTGGCGCTGTTGAGACATGTCCGGCAGAAAATAATCCAGAATGTCCAAAGCTGACGGAGACGGTGCGTAGATTCCCAGTAACAAACGGTAGGGTAACCCACGATAAACGGCAGCGGCAAGAGGAACGGAGACGGAAAAAAATGCCGCTGTGACGGTACGCAGTTAATTAATCTGCGCGTTGAAGGTAATCAAAAACGGTGCTGACGGTTTTTAGAATCGGATAAACCGAAGCGAGCCGAACCAACCGGAATCACCACTCACGTGAAGTGGGACGATAACCTGATGAAACAGGTGATAATAGGTATATATATTGTTGAAGATATATAGCGATATCACTGAAACAGGGGCTCAGAAAGCAGTGGCTGGTGGAAACCGGTGATACAAAACTGATAGAAGAATTACGGCAGTGAGTTTTCTAGCAGGTGTGTGTCATACGGTGACACACGACCAGTGACACACGCAGCAAGGGGTGATGCTAGGAGGAGCTGAACCCCCATACAGTGGGGGGGAACTTCAGCCTCCCCGTGAGTTTGATTTGTTTCGAAGAAGGGTGTTTTCCCCGCCCACCTCCCTTGCTCAAGCTTTTGCTTTCTGTTGGCCTTTTGGGTAAGGTTTCCACATCATCATTTCCATGCGGTTGCTGGGAGTTTAGTGTTTCTGCTCTTGTTCATTTCCAGGTTTTTGGCTTGTTTTCTTCATGAGCTTTGTGCACACTGCAGGCTATCTGATGGTTCGTGCGGTGTGTAGTTTCACCCTTCCGAGATCGCAGTCTTGCTCTACAGATGTGATTACTGGGTAGCTAGGGTAATTAGGGGGGTACTGTAGTGTAGGAGTGTCACATAACCATTCATTCGATCGATGATATGATGTTACACAAAAACATTCAGACGAGAGAGAAAGGACCGACGCGAGAGGGATACAAGCTCAGCACCACCTTTTTCAATAGAAGAAAGCATATAGATTTTCCGTACCATTTCGAAATACCAATCTGCCGTGCAGCGTTCTTCCTTCCACTTAAACAATCGAAACAGCCACTTCTCAAAATATCATTCGAACAGGCTCCTTATGCCACTTGCTAGCTTCCGGCAGTCAAAACTAAGGCTCGAAGCGGACCAAAATTCGTGAGTCCAACTCTCGAGAACGGAATGACAGAGTTGATTAAATCAACTAGTCCGAGTTGTCCACAGTTGATGAGCTTGAACTCGGCGTTGGAGACTTTTCCTCCCGCGGTCGAATCTTGCGAGGATGAGGTTGCACTGTGTGATCTCTTGAATGTGCGCACACTCGATTGGGGATTTGACACATTGGCGCATCCGACAGATGACCTACTCGCGATTGTTACCGAAGTTTTCGATTATTTGGAGTTACCCGTGCGTTTCGGTATTCCTCGAGATGTTTTGCTTCGGTTTTTAGAACAGGTCGCAGAAAGGTACAACGAAAATCCATACCATAACTTCTCGCACGCAGTGGATGTGGCTCAAATAACTTTGGCTCTGCTAGTGCGAGGGGAGGCTATCGACCTTTTCACTGAGTTAGACGTTTTCGTTCTGATCACCGCCGCCGTTTGCCACGACGTTGATCACCCGGTAATCTACACCGTGCACCTCGAACGTGTTTCCGTGACCCCCATCGAGAACAAAGAGTCAAACCATATTATTTCTGTGCTACCCCTCGTCTTGCTCCAGCTTGCATGTAACAGGTCCTTACACAGGGTTATGGTATGGCGTTTTAGGGTCTCAACAATAGTTACTTGGTGAACACGAGACATCCTTTGGCTACTCAGTACAATGACAGGTACTGCTCATCCCTACTTACTTCTCACCCTCCGAGAGCTACGCGAAGAGCTCTATGACAATGACGTTGTCAACTTCTGAGCTTGCCTCCAATTGAGCCTCTCAAACTCACACGAGTTTCCGGGCGGGTTGCCGGGCCCTGCAGCTCTGTTCTGGAGAAATACCATCTTGACGTGACGGGCTCCCTACTGGCCGACAGCCAAACAGACATCTTTTGCGGTCTGAGCCACAGCGAACGCCTTGAAGCCTGGAATAGCCTGCAGCAGATTATCCTGGCAACCGACATGGCGCTCCATAAAGAGATTACGGACGAGTTCCGAGAGCGGTTGGGATCCGGCTCTATGCTATCACGCCGCCGGCAGCACGACCGACTGCTGGGGCTCAAAGTGAGTGCCATGCCGGCCGCAGCACGCATGCGCGCACTTATAGATACGAGGCATAGTTTAAACGTGTGACTGCGGAGTACGTTCGCAAACCCTTAGCATATTAATCCAGTTTCCTACCCTACGTTTTGTGAGTTCATTCCACCCCTTAAGTGCCTGCCCCTTTCTATCACTGCTGAAAGGGTCAATCTTGTGCCATTTGTTCAGCATGCACGTCCCTCTTGTTCAATGGGGTCTAGACGCGAAGCACGTCACCCTCTCCAGGGTAAATCTGCTGGCAGAACTTCAGGGTGGGGAGTCTGAGGGATGCGGGTGGAGGGCCGTTCCAGATGGTGATGAAGTGCGCGGATCTGGGCAATGTGACCCGGCCCTGGGAAGTGGGCATGCCGTGGAGCCATAAGCTGGCGGAGGAGTGCATTCTGCAGGTGCTGCTAGGGGCTGCACTGGATCCATCCAGTGCAGCCCCATCTCTCGCTCGCGCACACTTGAGATAGTCTGCCCCCCTTCGCACGTTCACCGCACAAAGCTGGATGCAGTGTGGGCGCTTGTTGTGCGCGCCACCGCTGCACGTTCACCGCACAAAGCTGGATGCAGTGTGGGCGCTTGTTGTGCGCGCCACCGCTGCACGTTCACCGCGCAAAGCTGGATGCAGTGTGGGCGCTTGTTGTGCGCGCCACCGCTGCACGCTCACCGCACAAAGCTGGATGCAGTGTGGGCGCTTGTTGTGCGCGCCACCGCTGCACGTTCACCGCACAAAGCTGGATGCAGTGTGGGCGCTTGTTGTGCGCGCCACCGCTGCACGTTCACTGCACAAAGCTGGATGCAGTGTGGGCGCTTGTTGTGCGCGCCACCGCTGCACGCTCACCGCACAAAGCTGGATGCAGTGTGGGCGCTTGTTGTGCGCGCCACCGCTGCACGTTCACTGCACAAAGCTGGATGCAGTGTGGGCGCTTGTTGTGCGCGCCACCGCTGCACGTTCATCGCACAAAGCTGGATGCAGTGTGGGCGCTTGTTGTGCGCGCCACCGCTGCACGTTCACTGCGCAAAGCTGGATGCAGTGTGGGCGCTTGTTGTGCGCGCCACTGCTGCACGTTCACTGTACAAAGCTGGATGCAGTGTGGGCGCTTGTTGTGCGCGCCACCGCTGCACGTTCACCGCGCAAAGCTGGATGCAGTGTGGGCGCTTGTTGTGCGCGCCACCGCTGCACGTTCGCCGCACAAAGCTGGATGCAGTGTGGGCGCTTGTTGTGCGCGCCACCGCTGCACGTTCACCGCACAAAGCTGGATGCAGTGTGGGCGCTTGTTGTGCGCGCCACCGCTGCACGTTCACTGCACAAAGCTGGATGCAGTGTGGGCGCTTGTTGTGCGCGCCACCGCTGCACGTTCACTGCACAAAGCTAGATGCAGTGTGGGCGCTTGTTGTGCGCGC
>LGRX02006692.1:0-40458 GCA_001247695.2 Cymbomonas tetramitiformis
GTTGTGAATTTTCATTTTTTCATAATTTTTTCCATTTTTGATTTTTGATTTTTTGGATCTTTTTATTATAACTTCAGGTTCACTATCACTAGATTCACTAGAATCACTTTCAACAACAATAACTTCCTTTTTTTCTTTGATTTTTTAAAAGATTCTTTTTTTTCAGGAATTTCTTTTTCAATAGATTTATGAATAATTTTAGGTTTAATTGTTTGTTGAATTTTTTCTTGAGCTTCTTGTAATTCTTTTTATTTTCTAATTCTTTTGCAAGTTTAATATCTTTTTTAGCATCAGCATTCTTTTTTCTAGTGTCCATAGCTTTTTGTCTAGCTATTTTTAGTCTCTCTAAAGTAGCTTCGTCCGTAATTTTTTCACCTTTTTTAAATCCCATATTACAATATATAAGAAAATAATTTTCTAATAATTTCTAATCTTTTCTAAAAACAATTTAAATTTTTAAAAAGAGTTTTTCAATGTTTTAATCAAATATATTTTTTATTATTTTTTATTTCCTATATAATTTCTATAATATTTTTATAAATAATTTCTAATCTTTTATAAAAACAATTCGATTTTTAAAAAGAGTTTTTTAAATGTTTTAATCAGATATATTTTTATTATTATTTTTTAATTCCTATATAATTTTATATGCTTTTTATATGATTTTTATAAATATTTTCTAATCTTTTATAAAAACAATTATAATTTTTAAAAAGAGTTTTTTAAATGTTATAATCAAATATATTTTTTATTATTTTTTAATTTCTATAAAATTTCTATATTATTTTTGTAAATAATTTTTACTCCTTTTCTAAAAAACATATTTATATTTTAAAAAGAGTTTTCAAATGCTATATCAAAATACTTTTTATTTATTTCAATTCCTATATAATTCCTATTCAAATTTTTTGAAACAATTCCTGAAGTGCCGATACCACAACAAGGATCAATGACTAAATCATTTTCATTAGAATATGTTTTTATTAACCATTCAAATAAATTTTATGGTTTCGCACAAGGATGTTTGCTTTTATAATTTCCATTAGAAAACTTTATTACACTTCTAGGAAATCTTTTACCATCTAAACATATAGTAGGTGTCCTATCCGTATAATGAGTATATAATTCTGTTCTAGGTCCTTGCCCTTGTCTAACATATGGTTTATTACCTTCAATTTTTATTGGATTATAAGTTGGTAAACGTTTATAAAATACATATATCATTTCGTGTGATCTTAAAGGCATTTGATTAGCGTGGTAAAATCCTAAAGCCATAGTTTTTTCATAGACTAAATCGTATCTAAACCATTTTTTATTGCTTTCAATGCCCTAAATCCATATGTTGTAAATATATAAACACATTTCTTTTTGCCTATTCTTTTTAAATGTATCCACAATTGATCCAAATCAATAACATCTTTATCCCAAGAACAATTAGTCTGATTATACGGCAAATCACATATAAATAGATCTGCCGAATTACTTTTAATTGTTGGTAAAATTGTAAAGCAATCATTATTATATATTTCATACATATTTTTACTTTTATTTTTTTGTGAGTTTCAAAACAATTTAAAAAATAGGTTATACTTTATATCAATGGAAAACATTAGTGAATCATATCCAAAGTATACTAAAGTTACATCAAAGAATGGAAAAGTTTATTATAAAAAACCCCTAGACACAAATAGAAGAGACAAAAATAAATATTATGAAAATCATAAAATAAAGTTACAAAAACAAATGACTATACAAAGAATTATAGAAAATAAAAATGTATCTATGATCACTTTGAAAAAACATAATATAGACAAAATTGAAATAATAAACATTTTTTCTAATAAAATTAAAGAGTCTCCTGAAAATTTTGACAAACTTCTTGATATTCAAAACAAATTCATTGAAAAATTAAAAGTAACAAATACCACTTAAAGATTACGTTACATTATAAGTATAATAAAAATATTCTATAATAATATGTCACCTAAAAAGAATAAAGATGAAAAAGATAAAGGCAAAGCACCTATGTCACAATAAAAAAAAACAAATTTGAAAAAGATAAAGAATTATAGGGCCGGAAATTTTAAGGCATCAAGTTCTAGACAATTGACTCAAGAACAATGGAATAAAATAACAAAATTTGAAAAAGAAAAAATTAATGATGATTTTACCAAAAAAGATAAAAGGGAAACATTACAAGATTTAATTGAAAAATATGAAAATGATAATGACAAAAAGAAAAATAAACCGGAATTGATTTCTAGGCAAGAATATTAAGAACAATTTACAAATAAAAATGTGACAAAAGAATTTGTTGATAAAGGTGGAAATTCCGGAATAAGTATGAAAATAAATTTCAATCGTTTTTTGGGAAAGCCTTTAGAATATTGGATGAAATTAATGAACAAAAAAACTGATCAAAATTCTGAAGATGTTAAACACTTTCAATTTGGAATATCATTTCAAAATGGAGAATCTGATTTTATTAGTGAAAAAAATGAAACTGATTTTTATGAAAAATTAGATGGAATGATTCAAAGCGGAGATGATAGAGGTCGTGCAAATTCAATTACAATTTCTTTATTAAATTTCAAAAAATTAAATGGAAAAGGTGCTCCTTTGCCTATGCCCAAAACGGTACAAGAATTAAAATCCAAAAAAAGTGTGATTACCATTCAAGATGAACAATGTTTTGCTAAATCTTGCCTTGTAATGTATTATAAAGAAAATGCATCTTCAACCATTTATCACAATGTTCACCAAGATAAAAGAAATAGATTAACAAAAGAAGCCATAGAATTAATGAAAGAATTAGAATTTAATCCTGAAGACGGTATAGGATTTGATGACATTAATTTATTTGAGGAAAAGTTTGATAGAAATATAATTATTCACGGAATGACTGATTTGGGTTGTACAATATTGTACCCACCTTCAAAAGAAGGGTTACCAAAAAGGGCTGAATGGAATTTTGTTTATTATCATCTTAATTCAAGTTTTGGTCACTTTGAACCTATTACAAAAATTGAGGCATTTTATGGAAAACTTTACAAACGAAAATGCTATAAATGTCGTAGCAAATTATGTGATTTTTCAAAAACGAAAACAAAACAATATATTGATTGGAAACAAGCTATATATTGTCAAGAATGTAATATAAAATTTCTAAATGAAAAATGTTATGATTTACATAAGAAAGGGACAGCTTGTAAATACTTTCATAAATGCAAAGGTGAATGTAAACAAATATATGATACAAGAAAAGAACAACATATTTGTGGACACGAATATTGTCCAAATTGTAAGTTATATTGTGATGTAAGAAATCATATTTGTTATATTACAAAGAAAAAACCAAAAGAAATAATAGAAGAAGAAAAAATAGGATTTTTTGATTTTGAAGCATATAATGAAAGAAAGCACGAAGTCAATTTAAGTGTTACACAATACTCAAATGGAGAATCATTTGTTCATTACAACATTGAAGAAGCTTGCAAATTTCTTTTTTCTAATCAACACAAAGACTTTACTTTTATTGCACACAATGGTTCAAAATATGATTATGTATTGATTGTTGAATACATAATGACAACAATGAATGAAATTCCCGAAATTGTGCAAAATGGTGGTAAAATAATGTATTTGAAATATCAAAATGTTACATTAATGGACAGCTATTTACATCTAACAAATCCTCTTAGCAAATTTTCAAAAATATTTTCTTTGAACGGAGAGAAAAAAGGGTATTTTCCGCACAAATTTAATACACCAAAAAATAAAGAATATATAGGTCCACTTCCCGATAAACATTATTATGGTTTTAATCAAATGAAAAATGAAGCCCGGAAAGAATTTTTAGATTGGTATTATTGGAATGAAAAATTCACTTTTGATATGCAAAAAGAAATTTTAGAATATTGTCAAAGTGATGTTAGAATTTTACGATTAGGATGGATGGAATATAGAAAAATGATTTTGGAAATAACAAATGATGAAATTGATCCTACAAGTTATTTGACTATTGCATCTTTAACTCAAACAATTCATAGGTATATACATATGCCTGAAAATTCAATAGCAATATTGAGTAATATTACAAAAGGAAAACAACAATCAAAAATAGGAGACAAATGGTTAGAATATATAAAGCATACAAATAAGATAGAAAATTTAATAAAAGAATACAAAATTCCTAATTTCTATTTTGGAAATATGTAGATGGTTATGACCCTGCAACAAATACAATTTATGAATTTTTAGGAGATTATTATCACGGAAATCCTGAAGTGTACAAAAACAAAATGTTTAGAAATAATTACAACTTTAATAAAACATTTTTTCAATTGAATGAAGAAACAAATAAACGGCTTGAAAAATTAAAAGAATTAGGATACAATGTCGTATACATTTGGGAATATGAGTTTAATGAATTACGAAAGCACAATAAAAATGTTATTGATTTTTTAAATACGTATAATGTACCAATACATTTTAGAGATGCATTATTTGGTGGTAGAACAGATCCTAAAAAATTATACCATAAATGTAAGGAAGGGGAAATAATTAGGTATGTAGATTTTACAAGTTTGTATCCTTGGGTTTTAAAATATTGTTTATTTCCATTTGGACATCCTTCAAAAATATATAATGAAATCGACTTATTAGGTATAAGAAATATAGAGCAACTTTTTGGGGTTATAAAGTGTACCATTAATCCTCCAAATGATTTGGAAATGGCTGTGTTACCATTAAGGACCCGGGGACAGTCCAAGATGGAAAAGCTTACATTTCCATTGACAAAAATGACCGGAACTTGGTGCACCGAAGAAGTAAAATTAGCTTTGAAGAAAGGCTATGTGATTGAAAAAATTCATCAAGTTGTACACTGGGAAAACACATCTTATAAAATATTTGAAAGTTTTATCAATACTTTTTTAAAAATAAAACAAGAGGCAAATGATTTTCCTGAGTGGGTACAAAATGATGAAGATAAAAATTTGTATATCAAAAAATATTTTGAGAAAGAAGGAATATTGTTAGACAAAGAAAATATATATAAAAATGAAGGAATGAGAACTATAGCCAAACTTTTTCTTAATAATTTGTGGGGAAGATATTGCTTGAAACCTAATAAAAGACAAAATAAATATTGCAACAATGCTGAGATATACGACATTTTATCAGATTCTAGAAATGATAATGTTGTTATTCAACCTATTCCACAAGTAAATGATGATGTGAAATATCACATAGGATTTAATATATTAGATGAATATGCTGAAACAAATTTTAGTGTGAATGAAGTTATTGGTGTTTTTACTACCGCTTATGCAAGAATTAAATTGTACAATTTAATGGATGATGTAGGATTTGAAAATGTATTATATCACGATACGGACTCGGTGATTTATATTGAAAACAAAACAAATATACATATTTACAAAGAACAATTAGGAGATTATTTAGGTGAATTGACTGATGAATTAGGTAATAAAAAATGCATTGAGTATGTAGCCACAGCACCTAAATCATATTCATTATTATTTGATGATGGAACAACAATGACTAAAGTGAAAGGATTTTCATTAAAATTTCAAAATTCGCAAAGTCTAAATCATAATGAAATAACAAATATGATGTTAAATGAACAAAACAAAGTAATTGAAATAAAATATGATGTTTTAAGAAAGCCTAAAAAATCATCACTTACCGATAAACAATATGCAGCTCTTGTAATTGAAACAAGAAGTGAAACAAAATCATTTTCTTTTAATTATGATAAAGGTTTTATTCAGTTGGAAACATTTAATATAATACCTTGGGGACACAAAGATATTGTTAGTGACAATAAATAAGGTTTATTATATTAAACAATGAGTAAATCAATTTCTGAAAAAGAAATACAAAAGTTTTTTTTAGATCCTGAAATAGGATTGAGTGGTGTATCATCATTTACAACTAAATTAAAATCTCGTGGGTATAAAGTTACCGAAAAGCAAGTCAAAGAAGCTATTGAAGCCACCGAGCTTAATCAAACATTTTCTCAAAAAAAGAAATTAAATAGAAAAGAATTGTTTCCTATTTATGGTAAAGACCCTAATAAAAATTATATTCAAGCTGATTTAGCATTTAAACCAAATGTTAAAAGACAAAATAAAGGATTTTCTGTAATTTTAACGGCTATTAATGTAAACACAAGAACGGCTTATGCATATGCACTCAAATAAAAAACGGTCAAAGATAAAAATAATAAAAACATTGAAAGTGCTGAGGGAATTATACCGGTTTTTAAAAAATTAATAAAAGATTCAAAAATGAATGTATTGACTACTGATAATGGATCAGAATTTACAAACAAAGCTATGAAAAAGTTATTAAAAGACAATGATATTGAACACTATTTAAATGAGCCTGATGACCATTCAACTATGTGTATGATTGAAAGATTCAATAAAACATTGAAAATAAAATTAGAAGCGAATTCTGCAAGTAAAGATAGCGTAAATTGGGTTGATTATTTAGACTCTATTGTTAAAAATTATAATAGCACACAAAATGTTGGAAATATTAATAGGTCCGCGCCTGATAATATGTCATATACAAAAATAATTAGAAATATTTTATTAAAAAGAAATAAATTGACCGAACTTCTTGAAAAAGTAGGTATAAAACCTGGAGATAAAGTAAGAATTAAAATTAAAACTAAAACATTTGATAAAGAGTCTCAAAAATGGTCTACAAAAATATATAAAGTAAAATCAATAAAAGGATTAAGTTATGTTATTGAGGATGGTAATGAGACCTTAGCTAGACGATATAAACCAAGAGAATTATTAGAAGTCAAAGGAAATGCTTCTAACAAAAAGACTAATGAGCCCACGGTAAAAGAATTAGTAGTTAAACAAAATAAAAAAGAAAAAACTTTGAAAAAAGAAGGAGTTTCATCTTCCAATAGAATTTCTAAAAGAACACGAAGTCAAAATAAAAATAATAAAGATAATGAAACAGAAATTGATTTACGATAATTTTTTTTAAATTAGATTATATATATATATATAATTATGGTAAGAGCAAATCAAACACAAGCTCAACGAAGACTTAATAATAGAATTTATTGTGGGTACAAGGACCCTGCACCATCAGGTCGTCCGCTTGGAAATCAAATTCAATGCAAAGCTAGTGGTCAATTAAGACGTTTTGGAAGGATTTTAAGAGCACCTCATCCAGCCGATAGGCAACAAAATAGACGAAGACGATAATTTTATATAATATATATAATATATATAATATGAGAAAGATTTTGACTGATGATATTGTTAGACAATATTGTTTAAATGAATCAGGGTTTAAAAATGCTGCATCAAATAAATCAATTTTTAAAGGGTATTCTAATTTAGCATCAAAAAATTATTCAATGACTGCACCTTCTCAGAATTCTGTGGACTTTTATAATTCAATTTCACAAA
Source organism: Cymbomonas tetramitiformis (assembly GCA_001247695.2). Taxonomy (NCBI): domain Eukaryota; kingdom Viridiplantae; phylum Chlorophyta; class Pyramimonadophyceae; order Pyramimonadales; family Pyramimonadaceae; genus Cymbomonas; species Cymbomonas tetramitiformis. Next base: position 7,467 of record LGRX02006692.1, read on the forward strand.
CTTCATTTATAAATCCATCTGATTTGATACAAAATTTAAAACGAAATTATGTTAATGTTTTTGTCCCGGAAAATTATACGAGAGCGGACAATTTACAAAGGTTTGCAGATTTAAGTGAATCTGATGTAGAAACTCCAATAAGAACTCCTATATCACCTGAATCTGAATTTGAAGAAGAAGAAGATTTTTTGAATGAATTAGAAACTAATCAGTTAAATTTAAGATTAAACAGTTTACAAAAAGATATACGAATTTCACCATCACCATTAAATACTCCAGAAAATCAAGGCGAGTCAGGTAGTTCTAGAAGAACCGTTGTCAATCCTGTATTTCAACAAGCTTTATTCAATGCAGCTATGAAAAATCAAGAAGACGATAATGATACGAGTGGTGTTCAATATATGGGTTTGGAAATGAGTCCTATTCAAACAAGAGGACAACGTGCAAATAAAGGTAAACAATTATAAATAATAATATATCATATTATATAAATGACGCGAGCTGAATGGAATGAAACATTAAAGAAATGTGCAAAAGAATATCATTCTAAAAAAGGTACACAGCCTAGAAAAAGATATTCAAAGAAATCTAGCAAAAATAGATCTATGAAACAAAGTCCTCAGCCTCAAGTAGTTTAATCAAAACCTATTGTAAATCGTCCAATAAATCAAAGAGGTGCTCGCTTTCCTTTTGGTCTTGTAATATAAATTTGTGTATTCATAAAAAAGACTCTTTTATTTTCAAAAGACTTTTTTATAATGAGCGAGTAAATGTTTGTATATACTTTAATAATATATTTTTACTTATTGTAAATTTATTGTACATTTCTTAAAAGACTCTTTTATTTTCAAAAGACTTTTTTATAATGAGTGAATGCATATTAGAAAATATTTTTTGTAACGAAAATTTTCCACTTAAAGAGTAAGACGTCAAAAGGTAGAACAAGTCACAATGACTACACCACTAATGAAAGAAATTCAAGATATTTGTGAAAATCTTTCTTCCAACAATTCTTTGAATATTATTCCTAAATTTCATATAAGAATTCCTAAATATGATCATAGTAATTTTAAAAAGGAGTTTGCTAATAAAGGACCGAAAAGTTGCTCATTTTGCTATAAAAGTTTAGAGAAAATGCAAGCTTGTAGTGGTTGTAAATTACATTATTATTGTTCAAAAGAATGTCAAAAAAAAGATTGGAAGAACCATAAAAATATTTGCAATTTGCTCAAGAAAGATGTATCTTTTAAAGAATCTTTTAAAAAATCAATTACCAAAAAAGTTATGTTTGCTTTAGAAGTACATAAAAAAATATATGATAATTCACAAATAGAAGATCAAGAAATTTGGTACTTGGAAAGTATAGAAGATGATGCATATATATTTTCATCAAGCACTAGAGAAGAGTATTTTGAATACTTAAATGTGTTAAAAATGGATGTCGAGTATCACAAACAAAAATTAGATGAGGGGTTTTAAGTTTATTATAATATGCATAATATTGGAATATTTTTTAATAAAACTTCCATACAATAACTTAAGAACAATTTATAATATATATATGTAATAATATACATCATTTATATAATTTATTTAAGAACTTATTTAAATTCATTTTAGAACTTATTTAAATCTTATTTTGTTACACATTTATTTACGTAATTTATTTATCATTTATTACGTAATTATTTATTGTATATTTATTGTATATTTCCTTGTCATTTTACTTGTCATTTTCTTGTCATTTTCTTGTCATTTTACTTGTCATTTCTCTTGTCATTTACTTGTCATTTTTCTTGTCATTTTCCGTTGTCATTTCCTTGTATGACTTATGACATATATGACATAGGGTAATGCCATATGTCATAGGGTTTTCATAGGGTTTTTATAGTGATAAAAAAGCGTACCCTATAGTCGGACACTTACTACTCCCATTGTACTATGGTCTTCGGGTTCGTTCAAATAATGTTCAATATTGTTATCTTCCAAAAGTTTTTTTATAGCTTTATTTATAAATTCACTACCGTTGTCCGTTGTTAATACATTCATTTTGGAATCCTTTATTAATTTTCTCATTGCGGGAATGACACCTTCCGCAGATTCTACATTTTTATTATTTTTATCTTTTATAGTTTTTGATTTTAACCCATAAGCATATCCTTTTCTCGTATTTATATTAATTCCCGTTAATATCACAGCAAAACCACTATTTTGTTTTTTCAATTTTGGGATAAAAGCCAAATCTGCCTGAATATAAGTTTTGTTTGGATCTTTACCATAAATTGGAAATAATTCTTTTTTATTTATTTTCTTTTTTGAGAAAAAGTTTCATTAACTTCAGTCTTTTCGACCGCCTCTTTTACTTGTTTCTGTGTAACTTTATAACCTTTTGCTTTTAATTTTGATGTGAATGAACTTATATTTGATAAGCCTATTTCCGGGTCTAAATATAAATCTTGTATTTGTTTCTCGGTGATTGATTTACTCATTTATTTCTTTATTATATATCATCAGTGAATAAAAATATTTTTTCATTTGTAATATTATTTTTATCTAAAAGCATTTGATCAATTTTATATGAAATACCATACATTTTATTCATTATATAAAATCCAGGAATTCTAATAATAGATTGTATTTTTGTATTCATTGTGTTCTCTTTTGTAATTTCCAAATCCTCTCCGGTTTTTCTATCATATAAATCACTATCAGCATTATCTATTTGACATTTAAATAAATTTGAATAATTCTTATTTTGATTTACTTTGATCGAGCTATTAAAAAGTTCTTTCAAGTTTGAAAGTTTAAAAGTATTTTTTGAAAAATATTTTATTTGATTTTCATAAATATGATTGACAATTTTATCCTCTATAGCTAATATAATATTTTCCATATCTTCAATTAAATTAAACGAAATATTATACCGGTCACTACCTTCAAAATTGTTAACTCCAAATGGACAATGCATTTTTGGTGTTTCTAAGTATAACGGCTTTTGATCATATTGAATACTTATAAACTTATATGGTTTAGATTTACTTTTTATTTTTGTAAAATCAACATTTTCAATACTCAATTTTTCAATATCAAAATTATTATATTTAACTACCGAAATCATTTTATTAAAATAAGTTATAATATTTATTTTTTAAGTTAGTTTATGTTTAGTCTAATATGTCCTAACGAATTTAAAGAAATACTATCTTGTATTAGTATAAAACAACAATGACCACAATTCAAGAAATTATCGATCGTAAATATTGCAATTCAAAAGAAGAAGAGGAAATGGTGGTAAATTGGTTTGTTAAGCAACACCCATTTTCAAGATTTGAAGAAATTGGAAATGATTTGATGTATAAATTACACAATGCACCAAATAAGCAAGATTTGGTTTTTCTTTACACGGAATATGGTCCTAATACATATAATTGTATGCGTGGTTTATATGAGAATCCTACTAATATTGAAAAAATAAAAGAGATTGGTGAATATCTAAACAATACCGGTGGGTTTGAGACAATGCAAGCTACATATTACCTAATGAAGTACTTTACACCTCTTAATAAATTCGAAATAATTGGAATAAAACATTGGTTTGAAATGCTTAATTATTATTGGCACGGAATTGGTGAGTGGAAAATGTAATCTAATAGTAAAAGTAATTAGTTCTAATTTTTACTATTTTTATTATTTTATTATTTTATTTATGATTTTTTCTAATTATCATTTTTATATTTATTTCACCAATTTACGATAAATATTATATTATTTATTATATTATATTATTATGGTAAGAGCAAATCAAGCACAACCACAACGAAGACGGAATAATAGAATTTATTGTGGATACAAGGATCCTCCACCTTTAGGTCGTCCGTTCGGGAATAAAGTACAATGTAAGGCTATTGGTCAATTAAGACGTTTTGGGAGGATTTTAAGAGCACCTCATCCAGCCGATAGACAACAAAATAGGCGAAATAGATAATTAAAAAAAAAGTATAGGAATTAAAAGTTAAAATCAAATATATTATTACTAGTTTTATTTTATTGTTGCAATTATAATAATTTTTTCTAATTTATCATATTTATATTTATTCCACCGGAAACTCTCACCGAACCGGATAAATTCACCGGAAGCTCACCGGAAGCTCACCGGACCGGATAAATTCACCGAAAGCTCGCCGGAATTGTCTAGGGTTTGGATGGTAGTAGGATGTTGTAGGGTTTGGCGATAAGATTTTTCCCCAACCCTAGGCGCAGCCTAGGGTTTTGTTGGTGGGGGAAAATTTTGTCGCCAAACGCTACATCATACTACTTTTGTGTACTATTATAATTTTTGACAACATAATCCAAATAATCAATCCAGTTTACGGTGTCTTTACTTTCTTCTATTTTTTTAAATTTCAATTTTAATGTTCTATTGAATCTTTCTACCATACCCATAGTACACATGGCACCTGACAGGGTCGGTAAATGACCATCTAGGAATCGTCTTTTTGTGACAGAAACGATTGTTTGTTCGCGCGAAAAACGGAACCGGCAGTGGAGCGGTCACCGCACGCGGAGCGGTCCTACGTGGCAATGTAGGCGGCGGACATGCAATTTTATCATTTTCAAGTGTTTCGAAAACATTTTTTGGTCTGCGCCTGCACCAACGAGTTGTCAACAGCCTGTTAAAGCGCATACCAAAAGAGTGTGTCGCACAAACGGGGGCTATTTCCCCAGTTTTCAGTTTAAGGCGGTTAGGCATTGCTAAGATTTGGTAACATAGAGTGGTGAAATGCTTTGATGAAATCGTAGGTTGTCCCTTTTCAAAAAACTTTGGTGTTGTCGATTTTCGAGTTCGGGTTTCAGTGAAGAGTGCTTTATCCTTTTTCCTGGCGACACACGGGAAACCCTGCCAGCATTGAATTCGCACCTGCTAGGGTAAATGTGCTGCGGTGTACTCTAAGCTGCATCGCAGGTTGCCAAACTTCACCAAAAGCTTTTTCGACCCGATAGAAAGACTTTTTCAACCTTGTGCTATGGGAGCAGCGCGTCCAGAGTGTAATTCTCTGGCGGAACCTGTGTGTTCTCGGGTTTAATCACCCCTGCTCCCCCCTCTAACTCGTGTGTGCTTTCGTGTCTGCAGACGAGCCTGGCGAGTTCGAAAAAAACTCCTAACAGCATACTTCAAAGGACTATTGTTTTCCGCGGGCTGGTCTCAAGTTTGTGAGCAGCTGCACTTTCATAGCATGATAACTGCCACCATGCGCTTTTCGTAGGCTAGAAAAGATAAGCCCCAGCTCAGCGAAATTCGTTCTGAAGCTGCATCAAGCTCGCTGCAGCTTGCGAGTCTTTTGCGTTTGGCTTCCTTAAGGCGAAGGCTTCCTTGTGTGTGCATATTATTGTACATTTTTCCTTCTGACATCATACGATATTTTTGGGGCTGCCGTCTGAGTGTTGGGGCCAACCCCACTCAGCTTGGGTTTAATTCCCAACAGTTCCGAGGGGGGGGGACGGGGACACAAGTGCTGCAGGTGAAGAACGAAAAGCCCCCCTCTTGTGGAAGGAGTTGCGGCCGGCTGCAACTACTTGATACAAGGGAATACGGCAACCCGTTTGCTGCACTTTTGATAGGGAAACTAGGTGTAACCCTGACTGCGTGTTGTAGGAATCAACACGCAGTCAGGCACCGATGAGCTCGGGAAGGTGAGCCAAACCAGAGTGATCATTTTTTGGGACTGTAGTCTGAGTAATGGGGCTCACCCCGCTCAGCTTGGGTTTAATTCCCAACAGTTCCGGGGGGGGAGGAGGGAGTTTGGCCAGAACCGACGGCAACCGTACGGGGGAACATCGCCGTCGTTTCCGTCGGCAACAGCACCGAGATGCCCCGTTAAAGCACTCTTTAGATAGATAAATAGTCACGCATATAACCTGTATATTTTGTATAGTGTTCGCTTTGTGTTTGAGGAAGGCACTTTCGAGTGCATAGTACAGGTCTGAGCATCCGTTGGATGGGCTGCCTGTTCACTGTATTCATGAAAACGGTCGGGAACAACGACATCTAGTTGTAGCAGGCTGCCTTACGTTTAAGAGCTCAAAAGGCATAGAAACTAGTTGTATTATATGCAATCTTATTGTAGAACTAGGCTTGGATAGTTTACTTTGTTGGTATTATTATTGTCATTTTCTTTCTTCACGTGTTTAACGAATAACATATCGCGTGTTCCGATTTGAGGTTTCAACACTCCTAGGACTTTTTGTCGAACCTATCGCTTTTGTATATACATATATAATAACGTTTGCACTCATATATCACCAGTTAGTACGGTTCCCACACGCTAAGGTTGCCAGCGCATTGAAACCCTATGTCAGAAGTCCTAATCCCCCCTGAGTTTTACATGTGCTGCACACCAAATGCATTCGAATGAACCAAAATGGACCTCACCATCGTTTTCGGAGACATCGAAATAGGTAATATTGATATTGGTATCGATGGCATACATCGGACAATCCTCCGAATGAAACCCAAACCCCTAGATGGTCATTTCGACCCCCCCCTGGGTGCCATGTGTAGTATGGTCTTCGGTTTCATTTAAATAATGCTCAATATTGTTGTCCTTTAATACTTTTTTCATAGATTTATTTGTAAATTCTACACCATTGTCCGTAGTCAATACATTCATTTTTGAATCTTTTATTAACTTTTTGAAAGCAGGAATTATTCCTTCAGCAGAATCAATGTTTTTGTTATTTTTGTCTTTAACAGTTTTTTATTTTAATGGATATGCATAGGCCTTTCGTGTATTGATATTAATAGCCGTCAATATAACGGAGTAACCTCTATTTTGTTTTTTGAATTCAGGAATAAATGCTAAATCAGCCTGAACATAATTCTTGTTAGGGTCTTTGCCGTAAATAGGAAATAACTCTTTTCTATTAATTTTCTTTTTTTGAGAAAAGGTTTGATTGACTTGAGTTTTTTCTATAGCTTCTTTGACTTGTTTTTGTGTGACTTTATAACCAAGAGATTTTAATTTGGCCGTAAATGGTGATACGGCACTTAGTCCTATTTCAGGATTCAGATAAAAGTCTTGTATTTGTTTTTCAGTGATTGACTTGCTCATTATTATAAAGGAATATCTTTATGTCCCCAAGGTAAAATATTGAAATTGTCCCACTGAATGTATCCTTTATCATAATTTAATGAAAATGATTTTGTTTCGCTTCTTGTTTCTATACCAAGAGCTGCATAATGTTTGTTTTCATCAATTTTTCTTGGTTTTCTAAGAACATCGTATTTTAATTCCACAATTTTTTCGTGATTGTATAAAATGATATCTTTGATTTCTTCATGATTGATACTTTGAGAATTTTCATAATTTAATGGAAATCCTTTTACCTTAGTCATTGTTGTTCCATTATCAAATTTTAATGAATATGATTTAGGTGCTGTTGATACAAATTCAATGCATGTCTTATTTTCTAACTCGTCGGTCAGTTCTCCAAGATAATCACCAAGTTGTTCTTTGAAGATATGATTATTACTTGTATTTTCAATGTATACCACTGAGTCGGTATCGTGATATAGTACATTGTCAAATCCTACATCGTCCATCAAATTGTATAATTTCATTCTTGCATATGCCGTTGTAAACACTCCAATAACTTCGTTAACGGTGCAGTTTGTTTCAGAATATTCACCTAATACATTAAAACCAACTTGGTATTTAACATCACCATTTTTGTTTTTTATTGGCTGAATTAAAACATTGTCATTTCTTGAATCTGATAAAATATCATATACTTCAGCACTCTTCATGAATTTGTTTTGTCTTTTATTTGGTTTCAAACAATATATACCCCACAAGTTGTTGAGAAATAATTTAGCAATAGTTCTCAATCCTTCATTTTTATATATTTTATCCTTTTCTAATAATATACCTTCCTTTTCAAAATAGTTTTTAATATACAAATCTTTATCTTTTTCGCTTTGTACCCACTCAGGATAATCGTTTGCCTCTTGTTTTATTTTTAAAAAAGTATTAATAAAGCTTTCAAAAATAGTATATGATGTATTTTCCCAGTGTACAACTTGATGAATTTTTTCAATTTTATATCCTTTTTTTATAGCTAATTTTACCTCTTCGGTGCACCACGTTCCAGTCATTTTTGTCAAAGGAAATGTCAACTTCTCCATTTTAGAATGTCCCAAGTTCCTCAATGGTAAAACTGCCATTCCCAAATCATTTGGTGGAATTATTGTGCATTTTATTACTCCAAAGAATTGTTCAATATTAGTAACTCCATTTAATTCAATTTCTTGATAGATTTTTGTAGGATGTTTTGAAGGAAATTTACAATATTTTAAAACCCAAGGATACAAACTTGTAAAATCTACATATCTAATTGTTTCATTATCTCCACATTTGTGATATAATTTTTAGGGCCAAATAATGCATCTCTGAACACGATAGGTGTGTTATAACTATTTACAAAATCGATAACATTTTGGTCATTTTTTTGTAATTCTTTGAAATTACTTTCCCACATTACAACAACTTTATATCCGAGACTTTGAATTTTTTCTAATCTTTTTTTGGTCTCATCGTACAGTTGATAAAATGTTTTATTTGTGGCATAATTTTTTCTAAACATATTCTTACCATTTGTTTTAGGATTTCCATGCCAATAATCTCCAAGAAATTCATATATAGTATGTGTTTCAGGGTCATAACCATCGACATATTTGTGCCTTTCATTGTTTCCAAAATGGAAATGAGGAATTTTATATTCTTTGATTAAGTTATCAATTTTATTTGTATGTTTTACATATTCCAACCAAATGTCACCTATTTTTGATTGTTGTTTTTCTTTGATGACACTATTCAAAATAGCTATGGAATTTTCAGGCATATGCAAATACCTATGAATTGTTTGTGTCAATGATGCAATCGTTAAATAGGCTGTGGGGTCAATTTCTTCATTTGTAATTTCTAAAATTTTCTTTCTATATTCCATCCATCCTAATCGTAAAATTCTTACATCACTTTGACAATAATCTAATATTTCTTTTTCCATCACAAAATGATATTTCTTGTTTTTCATTTGCGAATACCAATCCAAAAATTTCGCTCGTGCATCACCTTTCATTTGATTGTATCCATAGTACATTTTGTCCGGTATTAAACCCTCATATTTTTTATTTTCAGGGGTATTAAACTTGTGAGGGAAATAACCTTTCTTCTCACCTTTTAAATCGAATATTTTTGAGAATTTACTCAATGGATTTGTTAAATGTAAATAGCTGTCCATTAATGTCACGTTTTGATATTTTAGATACATTATTTTACCACCATTTTGTACCGTTTCAGGAATTTCATCCATTGTTGTCATTATGTATTCAATAATAAGCACATAATCGTACTTACTTCCATTATGAGCTATAAAAGTGAATCCTTTATGTTTATTAGCAAATAAAAATTTGCAAGCTTCTTCAATATTGTTGTGAATAAATTCCTCTCCATTAGAATATTGTGTCACACTCAGATTCACTTCGTGCTTTGTTTCATTGTATGCTTCAAAATCAAAAAATCCTATTTTACTTTCATCAACAACATCTTTTGGTTTCTTTGGTGTAATGTAACATTGATTTTTATGTGTGCTCATGTCACAATATAATTTACAATTTAGACAAAACTCATACCCACAAATGTGCTCTTTTTCTTTTCTTATGTCATATGATTTTTTGCATTCACCTTTGCATCTATGAAAGTATAGACAAGCTGTTCCTTTTTTATGTAAATCATAACATTTTTTATTTTCAAATCTATTATTACAATCTTTACAATAGATTGCTTCCTCGCAGTTTAAAATCAGTTTGTTTCCCTTTTTTGAAAAGTCACACAATTTACTTTTGCATTTACAACATCTTGGTCGGTCGGCTATTCCATAAAAAGCTCCGATTTTCGTTATTGGTTCGTAGTGTCCAATACTTGAATTTAAATGATAATAAACAAAATTCCATTCCGGTCTGTCGGGCAAACCTTCTTTAGTTGGCGGATACATTATTGTACAACCCAAATCAGTCATTCCATGAATTGTAATATTTTTTTTGAATTTTTCTTCAAATATATGAATGTCATCAAAACCTATACCGTCTTCAGCATTAAATTCAAATTCTTTCATTAAAATTATTGCTTCTCTTGTTAAACGATTTTTAATATTGTTGCACACATTATTGAAAATTTTGTAAGTTATTTCTTCATTGTCTTTTTTATCTTTGTAATGCATAATAATGCAAGATTTAGCAAAACATTGTTCATCCTTAATTGTAATGCAACTTTTCTTTTGTTTCAATTCCTCCACAGATTTTGGTACCGACAATGGTTGACCTTTTCCATTAATTTTTTTGAAATTTAATAAAGAAATTGTGATGAAATTCACAGCCCCTCTATCATCTCCGGACTGAATCATTCCTTCTAATTTTTTGTAAAATTCGATTTCATTTTTTGCACTTAAAAATTCCGAAGAACCATCTTGAAAGTTTACACCAAACTGAAAATGTTTTACATCTTCCGAAGCTTGGTCAATTTTTTAATTAATCAAATTCATCCAATAATTCAAAGGTTTACTAAGAAATCTATTAAACTTGATTTTCATACTTACTCCGGAATTTCCACCTTTATCGACAAAATCTTTTGTAACGTCTTTATCCGTAAATTGTTCTTCATATTCTTGTCTAGAAAGCAACTCATTAAGGACTATTAAGTCCTCATTTTCTTTTTCAAATTTCTTTATTTCTGATTGTAATTTTTGTTGTTTATTTTCTTTGCTAAATTCTTTGTCTATTTTCTTTTTTTCAATTTGATTAATTTTACTCCATTGTTCCTTTGTTAATTGTCTTGAACTTGATGCTTTCAAATTTCCCGCCCTATGGTTTTTGACTTTCTTGAGATTGGTTTTCTTTGCCTTGGTCAATGGAGCTTTGCCTTTATCATCTTTTTTGTCTTTATCATTAGACTTTTTCGGTGGCATTATTATTATACAATATATTTCTTATTACTAAATTGTAACGTATTCTTTAGGTGGTTTTTGTTACATTCAACCTTTCCAAAAATTTGTTTTGAATTTCCATATATTTTTCAAAGTCTTTAGGATTTTCCTTGATTTTATTGGAGAATATTTCAACAATTTTTACTTTATCTATACCATGCTTTTCCATCGTTGAAACACCGACATTTTTATTTAACAAAATTCGGTCTAAGGTTAGATTCTTTTGTAACAATGGTTTGTTGGCTTCATAATATTTCCCTTTGTCTCTTCTATTCATATCTAAAGGCTTTTTATAATACACCTTACCATTCTTAGAAGTAACCTTCATATACTTAGGAGAATGTGTATCAATTTCACTCATTGTTATAATATAGAACTTATAATCTTTAAGCAGATTCAAACACATTTTTATCAATACTTAATTCTTTTGAATTCATGATATCTCTTTCGCACTTTATACAAAGACAATCTAATTGTTTACATCGAGACCGTCTCATATTATACCCTATAGCATGAATCAAAGCAACGATAATTGTCCCAAATTGAAAGACATCACACGTATTTATTTCAAACATTATACATTAAACTGATTTTATTTTCTAGTTAGAGTTAGAGTCAAAGTTAGAATTTGAATCAAAGTCATTAAAAATCAATAGAAATGATAAGTAATGATTAGAAAATTATTTTCTTGTGTATTCTAATATGGGAGTAGTATACTACTGATTATAACGCCCCCCCAAAACCCTAAAGACAATAATAAATGATTAATAAATACAAGAGAAAACCCTAAAGAAATAATTACGTAATAAATAGGGAATAAATTACGTGATTAAATTTGAGTACGATAAAAAATAAATAAAAAATAAATAAAAAATCTACAATAAAAAGATCAAGATAAAATTGAAAGTAAATAAAAAGTTAATTAATTAATGTTTCAATAAGATATATGTCAATTGTTCTTAAATCATTTCATCATTTTCTATGCTTCTAACTATTAAAGCACTTTCTAAAGCATATTGAAAATCATTTATTAAAGTTGTTTCAACAACTCTAAAATTTACACATTCTTTTATCATATCAAATAATGAATCATTGCAAAATCTAATTTTATAACAATAAAGTAGTATTTCATTAAGTCGTGGTAATTGCACTTGCATATGCAAGTCCCTCTCATATCCAATTTCTTCAAAATAACCTCTCATTTGATGTTCGTAATACCCATCCCAATAACATACTTTTGAAATCGGTAAATTTTTTAGTTTTTCTTTAACTTGGTTTTTGTAAGATTCAAGATTTAATGGAAGTTGTTTTAAGAACATTTCTTTTTCTTTTTCATTTTCCTCTATTAACATTTTATTATATGCCTCATACATTTCCTCACATCTTGTGTCAATATTAATTGAATAATCTATATTATGGATATCTATTCTACCACATGCATAAATTTTAACCTTTAGATAATCATATTTATCTTCACCTAAGACATTCCTTCTTGCCACACTCAAAGCTTTTGAATTTTCATCTTCCAAGTAGCACAAACCAATATCGGGCAATATTTGGGAGTAAAGCAAATTGCTTATCACACATTTATAATGGTGACGATAGTTTAATGTCCTACAAATAGGACACTTTTCAATTTCCTCAATATCATCTCCCAACTCATAAGTACAATCATCACATATTACTCCGTCGTTACAACTTTGGCAAATGAAATCATACTTGTCAAAAGACTCAAGGCAAATACAACAATGTTTGTTATCATTAGTATTCATCTTGCTTTGTTTACACTATTGAGTTACACTCTTTAAGTGGATTTTTATTTTTTTGAGGTTTTTTGTCCCCCTGAAAAAACCGAAGAAATTCACACAAAATCAAATTAAAAGGAAATCTTGCAGGTCCTCGGTTGTTATTATTTGTTGGTAAATTTGCAATAGGTCGTGATGTCACTTGTGGTGATTGAATATTTGCAGATTTATTTAACCTTTTCTTTTTGGAATATTTTTTACGAGGTTTCGTGCCTTTTTTGGAATGATATTCTTTGGCACATTTTTTTAATGTTTCGTTCCATTCAGCACGAGTCATTTATATAATATGATATGTTATTATTTATAATTGATTACCTTTATTTGCACGTTGTCCTCTTGTTTGAATAGGACTCATTTCCAAACCCATATATTGAACACCACTCGTATCATTATCGTCTTCTTGATTTTTCATAGCTGCATTGAATAAAGCTTGTTGAAATACAGGATTGACAACGGTTCTTCTAGAACTACCTGACTCGCCTTGATTTTCTGGAGTATTTAATGGTGATGGTGAAATTCGTATATCTTTTTGTAAACTGTTTAATCTAAAATTTAACTGACTAGTTTCTAATTCATTCAAAAAATCTTCTTCTTCTTCAAATTCAGATTCAGGTGATATAGGAGTTCTTATTGGAGTTTCTACATCAGATTCACTTAAATCTGCAAACCTTTGTAAATTGTCCGCTCTTGTATATTTTCCAGGAACAAAAACATTGACATCACTTCTTTTTAAATTTTGAATCAAATCAGCTGAATTTATCAAAGGACTTTGGGAAATAGAAGTATAGAATTCAACACTATTTTGAGAAGGAGCGGTCATAGCATAATTGTTAGAATCTAATTTAGAGTACCCATGAAATATTGATTTATTAGATGCAGCATTTCTAAAGCCTAATTCGTTTAGACAATATTGTTTGACAATATCATCAGTCAATAACTTTCTCATATATTTTATAATATTACATATATATTAATTGTTTCGTCTATTTTGTTGTCTATCCGCAGGATGAGGTGGTCTTAAAATTCTTCCATACCGCCTTAATTGATGACGAGCTTTACATTGAATTTTATTTCCAAGCGGACGACCTGAGGGTGCAGGGTCTTTATATCCACAATAAACATTATTATTCAGCCTTCGTTGAGCCTGTGTTTGATTAGCTCTTACCATAACAATATATATAATGCAATCGATAAAAATCATCGTAAATCAATTTCCGTTTCATTATCTTTATTATTTTTATTTTGACTTCTTGTCCTTTTAGATATTCGATTAGAAGATGAGACACCTTCTTTCCTAAGAGTTCTTTCTTTTTTATTTTGTTTAGAAACTAATTCAGAAACTGTGGGTTCGTCATTGGCAACAATGTTTCCATTGTAGCTTTGTTTTTTACTAGACGTGCTACCTTTAATTTCCAATAATTCGCGTGGTTTATATCGACGTGCCAAAGTTTCTTTACCGTCTTCGATGATATAACTCAATCCTTTCATAGATTTTACTTTATATATTTTTGTCGACCATCGTTGAGATTCTTTATCAAACGTTTTAGTTTTGATTTTAATCCTAACTTTATCACCCGGTTTTATATCTATTTTTTCAAGAAGCTTAGTCAATTTATTCCTTTTCAATAAAATATTTCTGATGGTCTTTGTTAGGTTCATATTATCAGGAGTTGATTTTTCGATATTTGCAGAATTTTGTGTACTATTATAATTTTTGACAACAGAATCCAAATAATCAATCCAGTTTACGGTGTCTTTACTTTCTTCTATTTTTTAAAATTTCAATTTTAATGTTCTATTGAATCTTTCTACCATACCCATAGTAGTATGGTCTTCGGTTTCATTTAAACAATGCTCAATATTGTTGTCCTTTAATAATTTTTTCATAGATTTATTTGTAAATTCTACACCATTGTCCGTAGTCAATACATTCATTTTTGAATCTTTTATTAACTTTTTGAAAGCAGGAATTATTCCTTCAGCAGAATCAATGTTTTTGTTATTTTTATCTTTAACAGTTTTTGATTTTAATGGATATGCATAGGCCTTTCGTGTATTGATATTAATAGCCGTCAATATAACGGAGTAACCTCTATTTTGTTTTTTGAATTCAGGAATAAATGCTAAATCAGCCTGAACATAATTCTTGTTAGGGTCTTTGCCGTAAATAGGAAATAACTCTTTTCTATTGATTTTCTTTTTTTGAGAAAAGGTTTGATTGATTTCAGTTTTTTCTATAGCTTCTTTGACTTGTTTTTGTGTGACTTTATAACCAAGAGATTTTAATTTGGCCGTAAATGGTGATACGGCACTTAGTCCTATTTCAGGATTCAGATAAAAGTCTTGTATTTGTTTTTCAGTGATTGACTTGCTCATTATTATAAAGGAATATCTTTATGTCCCCAAGGTAAAATATTGAAATTGTCCCACTGAATGTATCCTTTATCATAATTTAATGAAAATGATTTTGTTTCGCTTCTTGTTTCTATACCAAGAGCTGCATAATGTTTGTTTTCATCAATTTTTCTTGGTTTTCTAAGAACATCGTATTTTAATTCCACAATTTTTTCGTGATTGTATAAAATGATATCTTTGATTTCTTCATGATTGATACTTTGAGAATTTTCATAATTTAATGGAAATCCTTTTACCTTAGTCATTGTTGTTCCATTATCGAATTTCAATGAATATGATTTAGGTGCTGTTGATACAAATTCAATGCATGTCTTATTTTCTAACTCGTCGGTCAGTTCTCCAAGATAATCACCAAGTTGTTCTTTGAAGATATGATTATTACTTGTATTTTCAATGTATACCACTGAGTCGGTATCGTGATATAGTACATTGTCAAATCCTACATCGTCCATCAAATTGTATAATTTCATTCTTGCATATGCCGTTGTAAACACTCCAATAACTTCGTTAACGGTGCAGTTTGTTTCAGAATATTCACCTAATACATTAAACCAACTTGGTATTTAACATCACCATTTTTGTTTTTTATTGGCTGAATTAAAACATTGTCATTTCTTGAATCTAATAAAATATCATATACTTCAGCACTATTCATGAATTTGTTTTGTCTTTTATTTGGTTTCAAACAATATCTACCCCACAAGTTGTTGAGAAATAATTTAGCAATAGTTCTCAATCCTTCATTTTTATATATTTTATCCTTTTCTAATAATATACCTTCCTTTTCAAAATATTTTTTAATATACAAATCTTTATCTTTTTCGCTTTGTACCCACTCAGGATAATCGTTTGCCTCTTGTTTTATTTTTAAAAAAGTATTAATAAAGCTTTCAAAAATAGTATATGATGTATTTTCCCAGTGTACAACTTGATGAATTTTTTCAATTTTATATCCCTTTTTTATAGCTAATTTTACCTCTTCGGTGCACCACGTTCCAGTCATTTTTGTCAAAGGAAATGTCAACTTCTCCATTTTAGAATGTCCCAAGTTCCTCAATGGTAAAACTGCCATTCCCAAATCATTTGGTGGAATTATTGTGCATTTTATTACTCCAAAGAATTGTTCGATATTAGTAACTCCATTTAATTCAATTTCTTGATAGATTTTTGTAGGATGTTTTGAAGGAAATTTACAATATTTTAAAACCCAAGGATACAAACTTGTAAAATCTACATATCTAATTGTTTCATTATCTCCACATTTGTGATATAATTTTTTAGGGTCGGTTCTCCCGCCAAATAATGCATCTCTGAACACGATAGGTGTGTTATAACTATTTACAAAATCGATAACATTTTTGTCATTTTTTTGTAATTCTTTGAAATTACTTTCCCACATAATTTCTATGTTGTATCCAAGACTTCGAATTTTTTCTAATCTTTTTTTGGTCTCATCGTACAGTTGATAAAATGTTTTTTTTGTGGCATAATTTTTTCTAAACATATTCTTACCATTTGTTTTTGGATTTCCATGCCAATAGTCTCCAAGAAATTCATTTATAGTATTTGTCGCAGGGTCATAACCATCGACATATTTGTGCCGTTCATTGTTTCCAAAATGGAAATGAGGAATTTTATATTCTTTGATTAAGTTATCAATTTTATTTGTATGTTTTACATATTCCAACCAAATGTCACCTATAGATGATTGTTGTTTTCCTTTGATGACACTATTCAAAATAGCTATGGAATTTTCAGGCATATGCAAATACCTATGAATTGTTTGTGTCAATGATGCAATCGTTAAATAGGCTGTGGGGTCAATTTCTTCATTTGTAATTTCTAAAATTTTCTTTCTATATTCCATCCATCCTAATCGTAAAATTCTTACATCAC
This sequence comes from Cymbomonas tetramitiformis, assembly GCA_001247695.2. Lineage (NCBI taxonomy): Eukaryota > Viridiplantae > Chlorophyta > Pyramimonadophyceae > Pyramimonadales > Pyramimonadaceae > Cymbomonas > Cymbomonas tetramitiformis. The sequence continues at coordinate 24,620 of LGRX02006692.1, forward strand.
TTTGACAATAATCTAATATTTCTTTTTCCATCACAAAATGATATTTCTTGTTTTTCATTTGCGAATACCAATCCAAAAATTTCGCTCGTGCATCACCTTTCATTTGATTGTATCCATAGTACATTTTGTCCGGTATTAAACCCTCATATTTTTTATTTTCAGGGGTATTAAACTTGTGAGGGAAATAACCTTTCTTCTCACCTTTTAAATCGAATATTTTTGAGAATTTACTTAATGGATTTGTTAAATGTAGGTAGCTGTCCATTAATGTCACGTTTTGATATTTTAGATACATTATTTTACCACCATTTTGCACCGTTTCAGGAATTTCATTCATTGTCGTCATTATGTATTCTATGATAAGTACATAATCGTACTTACTTCCATTATGAGCTATAAAAGTGAATCCTTTATGTTTATTAGCAAATAAAAATTTGCAAGCTTCTTCAATATTGTTGTGAATAAATTCCTCTCCATTAGAATATTGTGTCACACTCAGATTCACTTCGTGCTTTGTTTCATTGTATGCTTCAAAATCAAAAAATCCTATTTTACTTTCATCAACAACATCTTTTGGTTTCTTTGGTGTAATGTAACATTGATGCTCTCTCATGTCACAATATAATTTACAATTTGGACAAAATTCATGTCCACAAATGTGTTCTTGTTCTTTTCTTATATCGTAAACCTTTTTACACTCACCTTTGCACCTATGGAAATGTTGACAAGCTGTCCCTTTTTTGTGTAAATCATAACATTTCTGATTTGGAAATTTTATATTACAATCTTCACAGTGTATGGCTTTCTTCCAATCAATAAATGGTTTGGTTCCTTTTTTAGAAAAATCACACAATTTACTTTTACATTTAAAACACCTTGGTCGGTCGGCTATTCCATAAAATGCTTCGATTTTTGTTATTTGTTCGTAATGTCCAATACTTGAATTTAGATGATAATAAACAAAATTCCATTCCGGTCTGTCGGGCAAACCTTCTTTAGTTGGCGGATACATTATTGTACAACCCAAATCAGTCATTCCGTGAATTGTAATATTTTTGTTAAATTTTTCTTCAAAGACATGAATGTCATCAAAACCTATACCGTCTTCAGCATTAAATTCTAATTCTTTCATTAAAATTATTGCTTCCCTTGTTAAACGATTTTTTATATTATTGCAAATTTTATTGTAGACATTGTATGTTATTTCTTCATTGTCTTTTTTATCTTTGTAATTCATAATTATGCAAGATTTAGCAAAACATTGTTCATCCTTGACGGTAATGCAACTCTTCTTTTGTTTCAATTCCTCCACAGATTTTGGCACCGACAATGGTTGGCCCTTTCCATTAATTTTTTTGAAATTTAATAAAGAAATTGTGATGAAATTCACAGCCCCTCTATCATCTCCGGACTGAATCATTCCTTCTAATTTTTTGTAAAATTCGATTTCATTTTTTGCACTTAAAAATTCCGAAGAACCATCTTGAAAGTTTACACCAAACTGAAAATGTTTTACATCTTCCGAAGCTTGGTCAATTTTTTTATTAATCAAATTCATCCAATAATTCAAAGGTTTACTAAGAAATCTATTAAACTTGATTTTCATACTTACTCCGGAATTTCCACCCTTATCTACAAAATCTTTTGTAACGTCTTTATCCGTAAATTGTTCTTCATATTCTTGTCTAGAAAGCAACTCATTAAGGACTATTAAGTCCTCATTTTCTTTTTCAAATTTCTTTATTTCTGATTGTAATTTTTGTTGTTTATTTTCTTTGCTAAATTCTTTGTCTATTTTCTTTTTTTTCAATTTGATTAATTTTACTCCATTGTTCCTTTGTTAATTGTCTTGAACTTGATGCTTTCAAATTTCCGGCCCTATGGTTTTTGACTTTCTTGAGATTGGTTTTCGTTGCTTTGGTCAATGGAGCTTTGCCTTTATCATCTTTTTTGTCTTTATCATTAGACTTTTTCGGTGGCATTATTATTATACAATATATTTCTTATTACTAAATTGTAACGTATTCTTTAGGTGGTTTTTGTTACATTTAATCTTTCCAAAAATTTGTTTTGAATTTCCATATATTTTTCAAAGTCTTCAGGATTTTCTTTGATTTTATTGGAGAATATTTCAACAATTTTTACTTTATCAATACCATGCTTTTCCATCGTTGAAACACCGACATTTTTATTTAACAAAATTCGGTCTAAGGTTAGATTCTTTTGTAACAATGGTTTGTTGGCTTCATAATATTTCCCTTTGTCTCTTCTATTCATATCTAAAGGCTTTTTATAATACACCTTACCATTCTTAGAAGTAACCTTCATATACTTAGGAGAATGTGTATCAATTTCACTCATTGTTATAATATAGAACTTATAATCTTTAAGCAGATTCAAACACATTTTTATCAATACTTAATTCTTTTGAATTCATGATATCTCTTTCGCACTTTATACAAAGACAATCTAATTGTTTACATCGAGACCGTCTCATTTTATACCCTATAGCATGAATCAAAGCAACGATAATTGTCCCAAATTGAAAGACATCACACGTATTTATTTCAAACATTATACATTAAACTGATTTTATTTTCTAGTTAGAGTTAGAGTCAAAGTTAGAATTTAAATCAAAGTCATTAAATATCAATAGAAATGATAAGTAATGATTAGAAAATTATTTTCTTGTGTATTCTAATATGGGTTTCAAGAAAGGTGAAAAGATTACTGACGAGCTGACTCTAGAACGATTAAAATTTGCTCGATTAAAAGCTATGGAAACAAGAAGAAAGAATTCTGAAGCCAAAAAGGATATCAAACTTGCTAAAGAATTAGAGAACAAAAAAGTGTTGGAGGCTGCTCAAAATAAAATAAAATCATCGATAAAAGAACCTGAAATTCCTGAAAAATTCGAAAAAAAATCAGAACCCGAACGGGAACAATCTGTGATTGTTCCTTTCATTGACAAGAAATATGTTAATTAATCAAAAAAGAAACCTGTGATTGTTGTGGAATCTGATAGTGAAACTTCGGGTAGTTCAAGTGACGATGAACATCAACCTCAAGTGATTATCAAAAAATCAAAAAAGAAAGACAAAGTTTCAAAAACGGAACAAAAACCAAACGCGGTCCCTCCGACTTATCATGACGTTTTGAATTCAGACCCTCATTTTCATAAAACATTCAAATCATTATTTCCAGAATTTTAAAAGAATATTTGTATCATTTATCTTTCCAATAGTCTTTCCCATAAGAAACAAATATCTCTTGATTCTTTTTTACATTTGATGTTAATCGAATATTTCCTACGGAATTTATTTTAGCATAATTTTTGCATTTGATTCTTTTGGCACTTTGAGGGGTACAATCATTGAACTTACCGGCAACTGAATTTGTTTTCGATGCATCATAAAACAGATTATTATTCTTTTTCCAAATATGTGTTCTTCGATTCAATGGAGGTAATTCATTCATTGTCAATCGTTGCGTGCCGACGGTGTATCGACCAACTAACTTATCTTTTTTCAAGTCTTCTTTGGCATATACTCCAAGACCTGAATTTGGAATAGTAGTATGATGTAGCGTTTGGCGACAAAATTTTCCCCCACCAACAAAACCCTAGGCTGCGCCTTGGGTTGGGTAAAAATCTTATCGCCAAACCCTACAACATTCTACTATCCTCCAAACCCTAGGATGACGTGTCAATTTTCCGGTGAGCTTCCGGTGAATTTATCCGGTCCGGTGAGCTTCCGGTGAGCTTCCGGTGAATTTATCCGGTTCGGTGAGAGTTTCCGGTGGAATAAATATAAATATGATAAATTAGAAAAAAAGAATTTATCATAAATAAAATAAAATAATAAGAATAATAAAATGTAAATACGTTAAAATAAATCTAAATATAATTTATTAAAAAGTTACGACACAACTATATTTTCTTGTGTAATCGAAGGTTGTCGACTTAATTCTAATACAAATCGAAGTACATTAGCACTTGTCGAAAAATTTCCATTTAGTGAACTAATTTGAAGTTCGAGATTATTGTTTCCAATAACATTAGATGAAGCTACCAAACTGAAAGGGTTACTTATTCCAGTAAATATAGCAAGACCCGAGCATTTTAGAATATATTCGTCTCCAATAATATTATTGACACCTTCATCAGCCTGTTGAATTTTGAATTTTACAGTATCTCTATTTAGTTCGTTGTCTTGTAATTGAAATAAATACATTGCACTAAAAGAGTTTTCTGCAAATTCTAAAATACGAATACTTTGTCCGGGTAGTGGATTATTTCTTGGAAGATTTCTTATATCAAGATTTTGATATTGTAAAGTTTTTGTTTCAAAGACGTCTTTCACCGTAACTTTGCCGTTAGCTCGTTCAATATCATTTGTTGTTCCTTGTACATCAAGCCATTTTGAACTTCCCCCACTCGGTGCATTTCCATTAACGGTTGTACATTGTAGATTTTTACAAATCAAATCTTTACCAAAAGAAGCCATTTTTATTTTATAATATAGAATAAATATAAGATATAAATTTATAATTTAAAATCAGGTTTAATCCAAACCAATAATCCTGAACCCGGAGTTGTTATAACTTTACTTTCCATACACACGCCAATAATTCCAACATTATTTGTAGTAATTTGTGAAGAATTGACTGAACCTCCCGAAGCACAACCTAACATTTGACCTTTAACATAACTTCCATCAATAGCTTTGCAAGTTGTGAATCCTTTTGTACAAACAAAACAAGAATTCCCTGTGTTTGAATTTTGAACACAAACACCAATAGGCATACAATTTTGATTAGATTGACTTGCCGAAGCTGCATATATTTTTACACCATTTATATTAGTAAAGTCGTCGTTAAATTGAACAATATCTCCAGCACTTATACTATTTCCGGTATTATTTACAAAAGTAAATACATCACCGGTATGAGGAACCGGACTTGTGGGTAATGTTGCCGTATATGCATTTGTCAAACCTGTCAAAGGAATTCCTGAGGTCGTCAATGATGATGTTGGCGTTGTATATGCCCAGTCTATGCTACTTACAAGTCGTATAGCACTACAATCCAAATCTCCGCTTAAATTAATGTTATTTCCAGAATTACCGACAGCCAAAACTTGACTTAATGAACCAATACTTCCATTATTAATAGCACCAGATTTTATTTCACCGGAAACCGAATCATAATACAATTGTAAATTTTCTAATGTCACATCAGGACTTGGTCTTATAGGTTTTACCGTAAATGAACTTGGATTTACAGAATTTAATTCAACACCGGTTGCATTTATACAAATAGTATTGTTGACAGACGAAGTTCCTCCTGTATTCTTATTAGCATATGAACCTAATGACACTGAATTTAGACCACTAAAAACTTCGCCTGCAAATCTTCCTACAGAAACAGATTCCACACCGGCGTTACTTTGTCCGGAATCATCTCCTAAAATTACCGAATAATTCCCAGCTTGGTCATATCCACTACCTGAACCTAAAGCCAAAACATCAATTCCACAACCGAATGAACCAGCATTTCTGCCTATTAATATTGCACGTTGTGCATTTATATATCCGTCATCATTTGTTGTTTCACCAATACGAATTTTAGCATCTTGAGTACCGCCTCTAATCCTAATTAAAGCACCATCAATTTCATCTTGATTTATCGTAAATTTTCCAGTTCCGGTAAAAGAAATATCATTTGTGGTAGTTGTACTTCCTTGGTCGGTAACAGATTGTAAATTTTGGTTAGCCCCGGAAGGCAAGTTTTGAAGCAAAGAACCGTCACCAACAAATTTTCCAGAATTTAAAGTGATATCACCTGTGTTTAAAATTAGAGGTCCATCATTTAAAAGTACACCGGCTCCATTCGGTTCTACATTCAATGTTGTTTGCATAAAGGACCATTCATTTATACCATTGTCTCCTATTTTCAATCTCGTTTGAGAAACTGGGTCATTTGATTTAATTTCAAAAGAACTATCAAGTTCATCTAAACCTATCGAAAATTTTGATTTACTTGCAGGATTGTTCAAAATGAAATCATAAAAATTAATATTATTTACCAAATTTAAATCACCGTCAGTTTGTAATTTCATAAATTCTCTTTGATTATCTACATCTGTATTGTCTATATATGAAATATCTCCACGGTATAAAAAAGTTGAAGCCATATGAATTGTTTGGCAAGGATTTGAATTATCACCTATTTGATTTACATTTAATTGATTAATTGTTAAGGGGTCGGGAATGGGTGTTGATGGACCAGGGTCGGTTACATTGTTTAAAGTTGTAAGAAATACATTTTTGCCGAAAGAACTCATATATCTATATATATTATAATATGATTTTTAAATTTACGGTTGAGCAAGTTTCATAAACACCGTTCCAAATTTATCATTTGGATTCGCTTTGAATACATATAATTCATTTACTTGTGTAATATCTTCAACCGGAGGAACATTAATATCATGTAATTTTACAAGATCATTTTCAGTTCCCGGTTTTGGATTGACATGAATAATTTCATAATTAGAATTTGGATGTGGTTTAATTCTTGCCGGTAATGAAACTAAATCTCCTTCCGTTGAATAAACATATTGTTTTTCCGTTGGTGTATTTACCGGTTTTTGCAATGGATTAATAGCTGGATTAAAATGATGACCCTCGACATTATATTTTTCGGCAATGAAATTGCTTTGTCCGGCTCCGTTTGAGTGACCGGTTACCGAAATTTTGTAATTATTTCCAAATTTTTTAAAAACATTTTCATATCTTTGGGATGCTTCGTTATATCTTTGAGTTGTGCGTTGTTTGCCTATAGTTGTTAATAAATTCACATACCAATCCTTAAAATTACTTAACCTATTAGGGTTTTTAGAAATTGTTTCTAATTTGTAAAATTCAGCGTCACTTCCACGATATGCTATGATTACTTCTTTATTTATAGAATTAACTAATGTAATCGAATTTCTCCCGCTTAATGTAGGGTCTATTTGAAAATGGGGAAGCTCTCTCATTATTTTATTTAATTTTGCTTTATTATCGTAACTAAACGCATAGGCTGAATTTGCAGCTAAAGCATATATTTTTTGAGTAGGATTATCAAATTTAATTGTATTTTTTCCAAGAAAATTATTTATTGCTTGATTTGGAATATTTTTGAAATCTGCATGTATTGCATTCAATAGTTCCGCCGTTTGTTTCTTTATTTTTTGGGATGTAAAATCATTATTTTTAATTTTTGGAATTCTCTCAAACGGCGTGGAATCTTTGTTATTACTTTTATTATTTTCAAATTTAAAATCATTACTTTTAAAATTGGTGTCATCTACAATTTTCGCTTTTTGACAAAATATATTTGAAGGATTATTATCACAAAATGTATTCATAAATTATTAAATTAATAATTTAATTTTAATATAAATTTCCCCGAACAAATGTTTTCGAGACATAGTAATAAAAATTTTAATTGTTATTTGTAGTACGTGAACGTGTTTTTGCCGGTGAGAAATTTCTATTAGGAGACGTAGGGTTTCTTCGATCTACACCAGTAATAATAACGGCATCACTTGGTAAAGAAAAGGATAATGCTTGTCTTAATATTGGATTTACAACTGTCCTTGATGAAGGACCAGATTCGCCTTGATTTTCGGGTGTGTTTAACGGAGATGGAGAAAAATCTTCACGCAGTCTTTTCAAACCTGAATTAATTTCTTCAGTGTCAATTTCACTCAACAATTCTTCTTCTTCTTCAAAACTTATTGGAGTAGATTGTGAAGACAACTCTTCTTGCATAATGTATTTTGGAAAATCAAAATCATGCTTTAATTCTTTAGTCAAATGCATAGGATTTATAGGAGAATTTGTTAGATCAAAATAAAATAATTCAGGATTTGAACTAGGTACGGTCATACTATAGCTATTTTAAGAAAGATTGCCATAACTTTTAAACATTTTTTGAGAATTTGGTACTTTATTTGTTATATCCATCAATTTTAAACATTGTTGTTTTGTGTACGCGTCGGTTAATTGTGGTCTCATTTGGAATTTGTTTAATTGGGTTCGACAAGCAATTTAAAAATGTTTCGGTTAAAGAATATTTATCGAGGTATAAAAATCAAACTGAAAAGTTTTTTGGTGTTATATATTGTAAAGTAAAACCTCCCAAAAATTTACAATTTCCGGTGTTACCATGTAGAGACAATGGTAAATTAAAATTCACTTTACATGAACAAATAGGAACTTGGAGTACCATTGAAGTTGATAAAGCAATTGATATGGGATATGAATTATTGGAAATATATGAAATTAGACACTGGAAAGAACGTTCTACTAAATTGTTTGCACCTTATGTTAATAAAATTTTGAAAATCAAACAAGAAGCGAGCGGATACCCTGAATGGGTTAAAACTGAAATGGATAAAGACAAATATATAAAACAATATTTTGAAAGAGAAGGTATTCATTTGGACAAATCTCAAATCAAGAAAAATCCAGGAAAGCGAGCGGTGGCAAAGCTTTACCTGTGTGCGCTCTGGGGCAAATGGGTACAACAATTGAACAAAATGAAAACTAAAATTATAAGTGAACCAAGTGAGTTTTATGCAATGATTTTCGACGAAGAATATGAAATGAATTACGAATTTGCCGGTATAGAAGGAAATGAAAAATGTATTATGAATTATCGATTCAAAGATGAATATTTTGAAGGTCCGGACAAGTGCTCGACAAGTGAAATCATAGGGGTATTTACAACCGCGTATGCAAGATTAAAGTTGTATGATTTGTGTGAAAAGGTGGGGTTTGACAATGTGCTATATACTGATACCGACTCTTGTATATATATTGAAAAAGAAGGAGTTAATGACCATGTATATAAAAATGATTTAGGTGACTTTTTGGGTGAATTAACGGACGAGTTAGAAGGTAAAGAATGTTTAGAATATGCTGCAACCGGACCAAAATCATACACATTAAAATTCTCAAATGCTGAGCCTCTTACCAAAAGTAAAGGTTTTTATTTGTCCCACCAAAACAGTAAAATTATTAATCATGAATCAATGGTACGTATGGTTAAGAATTTGACTGATAAAATTGATGGTAAATATGCTGAGTTGACATATAAGGTAATTAGAAAACGGAAAAGAAATAACAAGCAAGAAGTATTATGTCCACAAGGGTTAGAAACAAGAGTTGAAAGTAAAGTATATGCTAAAGGTTGGATTGAAAATTTAAAAGGTACCTTGGGCGAACTTAATTTAGAGTTTGAAGAGATACAAAATCAATTGGAAGAAGTTGATAAAATAAACCCATATCAATTACGACCTGAAGGATATAACTTATCTTAAATCAATTTCTAAATCATCATCTTTATTGTTTTTATTTTGACTACGAGTTCTTTTAGATAATCTATTTGAAGCTGAAACACCTTCACGTTTATTTTTTCTTTCTTTTTTATTTTGTTTTGTTACTAATTCTTTTACGGTAGCTTCATCTTTATTTTTACTTTGATTTGAAACATTACCTTTCACTTCGAGCAATTCTCTTGGTTTATATTTTCTAGCTAAAGTTTCGTTGTTGTCTTCTATTACATAAGACAAGCCTTCCATTTTTTTAACTTTATAAATTCTAGTTGACCATCGTTGAGTTTCTTTATCAAAAGTTTTAGTTTTAATTTTAATTCTAACTTTGTCTCCAGGTTTAATATCAATTTTAGAAAGTAGTTTTGTCAATATATTTCTTTTTAATAAAATATTTCTTAATACTCTATCTTCATTCATATCATTTGGTGCAGACTTATCTATATTTCCTACATTTTTTGTTTCATTATAATTTTTGACAATAGTATCTAATTTACTAATCCAATTGACGGTATCTTTACTTTTAAAATAAAGTTCTAATTTATATTTTAATGTTCTATTAAATCTCTCAATCATACCCATTGTACTATGGTCTTCGGGTTCGTTCAAATAATGTTCAATATTGTTATCTTCCAAAAGTTTTTTTATAGCTTTATTTATAAATTCACTACCGTTGTCCGTTGTTAATACATTCATTTTGGAATCCTTTATTAATTTTCTCATTGCGGGAATGACACCTTCCGCAGATTCTACATTTTTGTTATTTTTATCTTTTATAGTTTTTGATTTTAACCCATAAGCATATCCTTTTCACGTATTTATATTAATTCCCGTTAATATCACAGCAAAACCACTATTTTGTTTTTTCAATTTTGGAATAAAAGCCAAATCTGCCTGAATATAAGTTTTGTTTGGATCTTTACCATAAATTGGAAATAATTCTTTTTTATTTATTTTCTTTTTTTGAGAAAAAGTTTCATTAACTTCAGTCTTTTCGACCGCCTCTTTTACTTGTTTCTGTGTAACTTTATAACCTTTTGCTTTTAATTTTGATGTGAATGAACTTATATTTGATAAGCCTATTTCCGGGTCTAAATAGAAATCTTGTATTTGTTTCTCGGTTATTAATTTACTCATTTACTTCTTTATTATATATCATCAGTGAATAAAAATATTTTTTCATTTGTAATATTATTTTTATCTAAAAGCATTTGATCAATTTTATATGAAATACCATACATTTTATTCATTATATAAAATCCAGGAATTCTAATAATAGATTGTATTTTTGTATTCATTGTGTTCTCTTTTGTAATTTCTATTTCTTCTCCAGATGTTTTATTATATAAATTTGAGTCCCCATTGTCTAATTGACATTTAAATAAATTTGAATAATTTTGATTTTGATTTATTTTAATCGAACTATTAAAAAGTTCTTTCAAGTTTGAAAGTTTGAAAGTATCTTTGGAAAAATATTTTATTTGATTTTCATAAATATGATTTACAATTTTATCCTCTATAGCTAATATAATATTTTCCATATCTTCAACTAAATTAAACGAAATATTATACCGGTCACTACCTTCAAAGTTGTTAACTCCAAATGGACAATGCATTTTCGGTGTTTCCAAATATAACGGCTTTTGATCATATTGAATACTTATAAACTTATATGGTTTAGATTTATTTTTTATTTTTGTAAAATCAACATTTTCAATACTCAATTTTTCAATATCAAAATTATTATATTTAACTACCGAAATCATTTTATTAAATTAAGTTATAATATTTATTTTTTAAGTTAGTTTATGTTTTTAACTTTAAGACACCGACTCCCTTCGGTATATACTCACAATGGCTTCTACTTCTAATCTTCATGGTATTCAAAACATGGTCGATGATGTGAAAACCAGGCTAACAAACGAAGAATATTTGAAATTTTGTGATCTTTTGAAAAATCAATATAATAATGAAGAAAAGTCAACTTACTTAATTTGTGAAATTGAGTTCATAAAACCATGTATAGTTCCTTATACAATTACGGAACTTATTGAGGACAACGATGGTTGTTTATTCAATATAACAACCACTATTAAAACAAAAATTATAAAAATAGAAAAATCCATGCATGATAAAATTCACGAGCAAATAGTGACCCAAGGGTACCATCGATGGCATACAAATGTTAGCCCTAATTGCACCATCTTGAAAACAAAAGACACATACGACTTGACAATAAATGATGGAATTTATAGAGGAAATGTAGACGGCGTAGTAATAATAAGTATTAAAATCATAGGAGTTGCAAAGTAAAATCAAATTAATGACATTTTTTTAATTATTTTATTTATGATTTTTTTAATTTATTATTTTTATATTTATTTCACCAATTTACGATAAATATTATATTATTTATTATATTATATTATTATGGTAAGAGCAAATCAAGCACAACCACAACGAAGACGGAATAATAGAATTTATTGTGGATACAAGGATCCTCCACCTTTAGGTCGTCCGTTCGGGAATAAAGTACAATGTAAGGCTATTAGTCAATTAAGACGTTTCGGGAGGATTTTAAGAGCACCTCATCCAGCCGATAGACAACAAAATAGGCGAAATAGATAATTTAAAAAAACTATAGGAATTAAAAGTTAAAAATCAAATATATTATTACTAGTTTTATTTTATTGTTGCAATTATAATAATTTTTTCTAATTTATCATATTTATATTTATTCCACCGGAAACTCTCGCCGAACCGGATAAATTCACCGGAAGCTCACCGGACCGGATAAATTCACCGGAAGCTCACCGGAAAATTGACACGTCATCCTAGGGTTTGGAGGATAGTAGAATGTTGTAGGGTTTGGCGATAAGATTTTTCCCCAACCCAAGGCGCAGCCTAGGGTTTTGTTGGTGGGGGAAAATTTTGTCGCCAAACGCTACATCATACTACTTGGAATACTACTTTCCTTTATATCTACTACTCTATGAACATAACAATAAGGACTATATTTACAAGTCATGTTTCTACATTGATTTCCACTACTTTTTGAAATAGCTATACACCGTTCACAAGATGTTTTCTTCATAAGTTATGATTTATTTTTTCAGGAATTATGAATTCAGAATATCGTTTTCGAAACATCGATGGATGATTGTCTTTCTTATGTAAATCGATTAATAGAAATGAATGTGGTACATTGATAGCATGTGCATATACGTCATAGAAAGTCTTTTCATCGATTTCTCCGGAACATGATTCGAATATTTCTTGTAATTCTTTCTTGTCTTTCATTTTAAATACTCCTAAAGAAGTTGCATTATTCTTCACCGCTCTTGGACAGCCTCCAAACTGAGATTTGAAATTCTGAATGCAAATTAAGCATGATACGCCTAACGCCCCACCGGTTTCAAAATCAGCTATATGTCGATGTCTTGTGATAAATTCAGAAATTTAGGAGTTCGAAACAAATTCGTTGATTGACAATCATCGACAAAAACAGCCAATATAGGTCGTTCACCATTATATTTATGGACGGGTTTTTCGAAACCGTCTGATGTCAAAAATTCTAACAATAATTCTGGGTCGATATCATCGATAAAGATATTTCTATTATTTAATTTTTCCATCAACAAATTCCATTTTTTCAAGTCTTCATGATATTTCAAATATGTATCTCTTTCTTCTTCGGCTTTTTGAATAATATCATTGAAGGCATTTGTTCCTTTTCTATTTCTGTATTTATTATTTCTTAACTTGTATAATTTCCTCCTTTGGTTGGCATACTTGATACCTTTTGACTTGATATAAGTTGGATAATCCATCATACCGCACGCACCGACACTCGCTAATTTTCTATCATTTTTCTTATCAAATACATCAATCTTCTTATCTTTATTTGTTGATATCTTGACATAACCATTCAATTTGTTTGCTTTATCTTTAGTGTATTGAGATATTGAATACTTACAAGTCATTTATATAGTCTATGTTATTATATTATGCAAGAGTCTTTGTGCTCACCATTGAATAAGTTTTGCATTAACAAAGTGTTGAATTCATCAAGTAAGATATTCAGTTTTCCTTATGCCATGGATACTCCTAATTCAGTTTTAGATTTGAATAAAAGGTACGAGTCAAATGAAAGTGAAAAGAAACAATATAGAGTTCAAATGAATAGCTTGTTCAAACAATTAGGTGACTTACAACCGTCACAAATTCAACAATCATTTTCAAATAGTCTTAGGGAAAAAGCATATCATGTCGGAATATCTTCTTATCTCGGTTCAAGAAATTATCAATCTGATTTGTTGTTTCCGGGCGGTTATGAACATAACACCTATGTGACCGCTCAAAGACAATTGAATAAAGATATTCTTAACAATCGATTCAATATCGACCCGGAGCTTTCAAATTATGACGCCGTAGTACTCAATAATGGTAATAATCAGATACATATTGCATATCACGGTGCGTCGTCAAATCCATCCTACTTAAATGAAGATAGAGCGGACATATTTTCGGTGATTAAAGGTAAACATGAAACACGAGATTCATTTTTAAGGGCTGAAAAGGTATATTTAGACACGTTGAAAAAGTATCCTAATCATGACATTGAATTGTTAGGGACATCTTTGGGCGGTGCGAAATCCATTCATGTCGGTGAGAAATTCAATGTTCAATCAACGACCTTCAATCCATTTCTATCACATGTACATACTCCTAAAGTCAATGGAAATGCACCGCAAAATATTCATCGAGTTGTAACTGATTGGGCCACTGCGGGAGCTTTGAAAATACCATTAAATTCAAATAGAAAGTTGTTTCATTACTTCGAAAACAAGAACCCTTATGATTTATTGAAAGCACCGTATCAATATATCACTTCGCCGCATAATCTCAAACAATTCTTTCAAATGCCAAAGAATAACAAAGTTAATAAGGTAAATTTATTGAAATCTACATTTAATACTATAGGGACCGGACTCGATGTGTTGATGTTCGGAAATGCTTTGAATGACGCAAGAAATCTTTCATCAAAAAATGTTGGAAGTGATGAATTTAACAATCGAATTTCAGAAGATTTGAATCCATTAGGACTGTTAGGAGTAAATTTCGATATCGACAAAAATTACTTGCATGACGACGCACCCTTAGAAGCAAGATTATTGGCTGATTATATATCAAACAAAGGTCCTCAAAGAATAACATCATTTGATAGAAGTATAGATAAATCACAATCAAATAAGTATACATCCATCAATGAAAATATGATTAAAGATGAAATTAATAATCTTTTGGTAAATTATGGAACGTGAACACTTAATCAAAAATGCTCAGATTTTGTACCCTGATTTATCCACATTTCATATTGAATTGATTGTTGATGATTATATCAAAAGACCAAAACTATATGACGATATGTATAATGGAAACATTGAATTACCTTTACCATTGAATAGAGATTCAAAGGAAGATATTGAAATGAATAAAAACTATATTGATATTATAAATAGAGATAGTCATGAGTGTAATATCTGAACGTACACTTTATTTATCAAGTGAAGACCTTTCATCGTTTGGTGATTCCAGAATTATCAATATCAATATACCAACACAATTAACAAACTATAAAATACAAACAAATTGAAAATAATTGTAAACAGTTTTTCGGCTGCAAAGACTTGGTATACCATTAATGAATATAATGGAATTTTCTATATTGCTAAAATAAATTCTGATGATTTGTATGAATGTAGAATACCTGATGGAAATTATACAGATTTAGATGATATTAAAACTGTTTTAGAAACGATTATTTTAGATGTTCTTGTCGCCAACTTTGGGTTTGCAAGGCCTGCAGATAGAGTTGATGTTACTTACGATGGAATTTCTGGACATTTCACTATTACACTTAGTAAACCTGCTCCGAATATCAAATTTGTTGCATTTTCGATAACCGGTGATTTTCAAGCAGTGCCAGGGAGTAATTTAGGTAATGCATTAAACAATATTTTTAATTCTCCCGGTAAATACAATGATGTAGACCAAGTCTTAGGCGGACAAACAAATAAATCAGTTGCCGGTTTAGCAGATTTTTCACAGATTAAAGATTTGTTTGACATCGAAACCGTAAATAAAGTATTTATTTCCAAATTTCCCGGTAATTTGCAAACAAATGACGCTATTTATCTTAGAATTTCATCGTTGCCAACAAACAATTTAGAAAGCACTAACCTTTCCAATAATTCAAAAGAAAATGTTATTATTTCCGGTGATATTTTAGGGAAATTTTTGCTACCTTCAGATTTAACTAAACAATTTATTACTTATTTAGATTACGATGAAAATTTTGCAGTAGACATTCAAGCATCACAATTTACATTTCTTCGTATCACACTTACGGACAAAAAAGCAAGATTACTTCCTACCGCCGTTTCCCAAAATGGAA
>LGRX02006693.1:0-50674 GCA_001247695.2 Cymbomonas tetramitiformis
ACTTTGGCCGCGGGAACCGTTCATCAGCTAATGAACGGCCTCTGGCCAAAGCGCGACACATGTATATACACTTTGGCTGCGGGAACCGTTCATCAGCTAATGGACGGCCTCTGGCCAAAGCGCGACACATGTATAGACACTTTGGCTGCGGGAACCGTTCGTTAGCTAATGAACGGCCTCTGGCCAAAGCGCGACACATGTATAGACATTTTGGCCGCGGGAACCGTTCATTAGCTAATGAACGGCCTCTGGCCAAAGCGCGACACATGTATAGACACTTTGGCTGCGGGAACCGTTCATTAGCTGCTAATGAACGGCCTCTGGCCAATGCGCGACACGTGTATAGACACTTTGGCTGCGGGAACCGTTCATCAGCTAATGAACGGCCTCTGGCCAAAGCGCGACACATGTATATACACTTTGGCTGCGGGAACCGTTCGTCAGCTAATGAACGGCCTCTGGCCAAAGCGCGACACATGTATAGACACTTTGGCCGCGGGAACCGTTCATCAGCTAATGAACGGCCTCTGGCCAAAGCGCGACACATGTATAGACACTTTGGCTGCGGGAACCGTTCGTTAGCTAATGGACGGCCTCTGGCCAATGCGCGACACGTGTATAGACACTTTGGCTGCGGGAACCGTTCATTAGCTAATGAACGGCGGCCTCTGGCCAAAGCGCGACACGTGTATAGACACTTTGGCTGCGGGAACCGTTCGTTAGCTAATGAACGGCCTCTGGCCAAAGCGCGACACATGTATATACACTTTGGCTGCGGGAACCGTTCGTTAGCTAATGGACGGCCTCTGGCCAAAGCGCGACACGTGTATAGACACTTTGGCTGCGGGAACCGTTCATCAGCTAATGAACGGCCTCTGGCCAAAGCGCGACACATGTATATACACTTTGGCTGCGGGAACCGTTCGTTAGCTAATGAACGGCCTCTGGCCAAAGCGCGACACATGTATAGACACTTTGGCCGCGGGAACCGTTCATCAGCTAATGAACGGCCTCTGGCCAAAGCGCGACACATGTATAGACACTTTGGCTGCGGGAACCGTTCATTAGCTGCTACTAATGAACGGCCTCTGGCCAAAGCGCGACACATGTATAGACACTTTGGCTGCGGGAACCGTTCATTAGCTAATGAACGGCCTCTGGCCAAAGCGCGACACATGTATATACACTTTGGCTGCGGGAACCGTTCGTTAGCTAATGAACGGCCTCTGGCCAAAGCGCGACACATGTATAGACACTTTGGCCGCGAGAACCGTTCATTAGCTAATGAACGGCCTCTGGCCAAAGCGCGACACATGTATAGACACTTTGGCCGCGGGAACCGTTCTACATTACCTAATGAACGGCCTCTGGCCAAAGCGCGACACATGTATAGACACTTTGGCTGCAGGAACCGTTCGTTAGCTAATGAACGGCCTCTGGCCAAAGCGCGGCACATGTATAGACACTTTGGCCGCGGGAACCGTTCATTAGCTACTAATGAACGGCCTCTGGCCAATGCGCGACACGTGTGTAGACACCTTGACTGCGGGAACCGTTCATCAGCTAATGAACGGCCTCTGGCCAAAGCGCGACACATGTATGGTAGACACTTTGGCTGCGGGAACCGTTCATTAGCTAATGAACGGCCTCTGGCCAAAGCGCGACACATGTATAGACACTTTGGCCGCGGGAACCGTTTATTAGCTACTAATGAACCGCCAAAGCGCTGACACATAGACACTTTGCTGCGGAACCGTTCATCACCTAATGAACGGCCTCGCCAAAGCGCGACACATGTATAGACACTTTGGCCGCGGGAATTGTTCGTTAGCTCATGAACGGCCTCTGGCCAAAGCGCGACACATGTATAGACACTTTGGCTACGGGAACCGTTCATCAGCTAATGAACGGCCTCTGGCCAAAGCGCGACACATGTATAGACACTTTGGCCGCGGGAACCGTTCATTAGCTAATGAACGGCCTCTGGCCAAAGCGCGACACATGTATAGACACTTTGGCTGCGGGAACCGTTCCCTACCAAATAAGGACGGGTCCATGCGGTCCCGGGACCAACAGGGACCCCGCATGGACCCCACATGGACCCGTAGGGACCACATGGACCCCACATTGACCCCACATGGACCCGTGAAAACTGGATCACATGGACCCATCGATGAAGCCTTGGGGTTTTTACCACTAGATTGGTTCAAAAATCCCTATCGGTCCGGGGCGGGTCCCACACGTGGTACCACTGATTTCTCGGTCCATGCGATATTTCACCATGGGTCCATGCGGTGTTCGTTTCGTCGGTCCATGTGGGGTCCATGTGTCCATCGAAATCTCACCACGGATTCCTCGCCGCTGGCGTGGGGGACCTCGCATGGACCCGTATGGCCATGCTTTAAGGCAGCATG
The DNA here is from genome assembly GCA_001247695.2 of Cymbomonas tetramitiformis. Lineage (NCBI taxonomy): Eukaryota > Viridiplantae > Chlorophyta > Pyramimonadophyceae > Pyramimonadales > Pyramimonadaceae > Cymbomonas > Cymbomonas tetramitiformis. The sequence continues at coordinate 2,415 of LGRX02006693.1, forward strand.
TGGTGCATGGACCGACCCTGGACCGACCCCGGACCGACCCTGGACCAAACATGATCGCTCGGACCCATGTTGGACCCGTTAAGTTCAGCACGGACCAAACCTCCGATAGGCGCCCAACCGTACGGACCATATATGGACCTCGCGTGGACCCCGCGTGGACCCCGCATGGACCCATGGGTGGAGCACTCGAGATGGACTGCACGGGGGAGGCGATGCGTGGACCTCGCATGGACCCCGCATGGACCCGGGAGTGGCGCACCCAAGATGGGGTGCGTGGTGAAGGCGATGCGTGGACCTCGCATGGACCCAGCATGGGCCCCGCATGGACCCGTAGGGTGGCACACCCGAGATAGACTGCGCGGGGAAGGCGATGCGTGGACCTCGCATGGACCCGTGGTGTGGCGCACCCGGCAACCATGGGTTGCGTGGTGAAGGCGGTGCGTGGACCCCGCATGAACCCCGCATGGACCAGTGGGGGGCGCACTCGAGATGGACTGCACGGGGAAGGCGATGCGTGGACCTCGCATGGACCCGTGGGGTGGCGCACCCGAGATAGACTGCGCGAAGAAGGCGATGTGTGGACCTCGCATGAACCCGTGGGGTGGCGCACCCGGCAAATGGGTTGCGTGGTGAAGGCGATGCGTGGACCTCGCATGGACCCCGCATGGACTAGTGGGTGGAGCACCCGAGATGGACTGCACGGGGAAGGCGATGCGTAGACCTCGCATGGACCCGTGGGGTGGAGCACCCGAGATGGGGTGCGCGGGAAAGGTGATGCGTGGACCTCGCATGGACCCGTGGGGTGGCGCACCCGAGATAGGGTGCACGGGGAAGGCGATGCGTGGACCTCGCATGGACCCGTGGGGTGGCGCACCCGACATGGGTTGCGTGGTGAAGGCGATGCGTGGACCCCGCATGGACCCCACATGGACCAGTGGGTGGCGCACCCGGGATGGACTACACGGGGTAGGCGCGATGCGTGGACCCCGCATGGACCGGTGGGGTGGCGCGCGGTCAGAAATACGGTCTGGCTGATGGGGTGAGCGACAGCGGCCTCTTGAGGAATCGGGTCCATGCGATGTTACGGCGGGTCCATGCGGTTATTAAGTGGGGTCCATGTGATTATTAAGCGGGTCCGTGTGCTGATCTTGCGGGTCCATTCGATTATTCTGCGGGTCCATGTGGGTATTAAGCGGTTGTGTGCGTTTATTATGTGGGTCCATATGGTTATTCGGCGGGTCCGTGTGATTATTTTGTGGGTCCATACGATTATTCCGCAGGTCCATGCGCTTATTAAGTGGAGTCCATGTGACAAATATACCGCACGGTTCGGTCCCATGTGGGTACCTCAACTTGCAAGCAGCACTCACTACTAGATAAGTATGAGGCGGTATGTACTGTACTGGTCCTAAACCGGTACCTCATCCCGGACCCATTGGTCCAAACAAGGTTCCCGATTGGTACCACATCCTGAACACCGCACTCACCACATCGTCTTCGCCATCGGAATCATCCGCAGAGTCGTCAGTGAGGTCTTCGGCATCTTCATCCTCCTCGCCACCGCCTTCCCCGTCGCCGCTGTCGTCTCCGGATGACGATTCGCCATCATCATCACGTAGTTGTTTCCCCAACCCCAAGTCCTCGATGTGTTTCGCCAACGCTTCAAAATTGGATAACACCTCGGCTTCCCGATGGGTGTGGTCACGATCACGATCCGCACCGCCCCTCTCATCATCTTGCTCATCTAGCTCTTCTTCGGACTCATCCCCTTGCGGAACGTAAACACCAAATCGTTTGACGTGTCGGAGAATTTGACGGCGGCCAAGTTCACGTGTCGTAAGCCCTCGGTGGTGGCATTGATCACACAGACACGTGCCGTACTCTGAAACGTACCGTCCCGGGCGGCTCCCTTGTATGTCCTGTGGAGTCGCCATCTATCGTCACATAGACGAGTGATAAACCAATCAATCCAGCATGGTGCACGTAGAACACCTGCAAAAGGTCATACATACACGAAGCACGCTCGGGTGAGTACGTGTTCAAATTGAGCAGTACAATACGAGGGCGGGGGCTCGGACCGATGGGGCACCACCTAGTCCATAACCGGTCCCACATCTTGGACCCGTCGGTACCATGCCTTGGACCCCACACGGACCCCACACGGACCCGTCCGGAATCCGCCGCAGCAATACGCCGCAACCCTAATAAACCCTATGGTCCCCTAGGTGGAACACAGCCCGCCCCCATGGGGTAAGAAAAAAAAAACGCTTGGTCTAGGCGTGGGTCCGGGTCCATGTGGTCCAAAAATGTCTGACCATGCATGGACCTCGCATGGACTTGCCAAATAACCCGTTGAACCACTGTGGGACCGACGGCATGGACCCGTAATGAAGCCTATGGGACCGACGCACAGGTGTTTTTGCCTTTTTTGCTTAAAAAAGTGCATTTTTGGGTTACGCGTTACACATGGACCTCACTTGGACCGACCAGTGTTAAAGGCTCGCTCTCACGCTGCCCCCATGAAAATCAGCGGGTCCCCGAGATTTACAAAAAAAAACGCTTGGTCTAGGCGTGGGTCCGGGTCCATGTGGTGCAAAAATGTCTGACCATGCATGGACCTCGCGTGGACTTGCCAAATAATACATCGGACCACTGTCGGACCGACGGCATGGACCCGTGATGAAGCCTATGGGACCGACGCACAGTTTCACATTTTGGGGGATTCTGGTCACATGGACCTCACGTGGACCTATCTAAAGAACGTCGGCGAGGCAACGGCGGCGGCGGTGTAAAAGTTCCTAGTTGAGAGATGGCGAAAATCGACCCAAAAATCGAAAAAACAAAATTTGGGCACTAAGAGGGGCAGGTTGATTGCAATATATCCTGCCAAACAAAAAAGCAAAAATGTTTTTTTCCCGTGAGATATCGGCATTTTTGTGCGTGCGATTTTTTCAAATCGAACTAAAGGGAAAAAATCGAAGAACGGAAATCAGTTGGCGAAAGAGGGGCGGGGGTCGGGGGGGGTAAACGTGACACAGTAGCCTTTCATCGTCATCGTCATCGTCATCGTCATCACACGACATCGACATCGACATCGACATCGACAGCGCAGGGACACGGTGAAGGCGATAGGCGTGTGTCAAGCTCAACGTCAACCTCGGTATTGTAACCTCGGTATTGACTTTTCAGCATTTGGAGGATGGAGCTCAAAAGTCCTCCACTCAGTTTTTCGGCGGTCTCAGAGAGCCCTCGTGCAGTCTTGCTCTGTGTGCTTTCTGTATACTGTGATATTGATGCATACGTAGACCTTGTTGAATTTTCATTATGGTTTGCTGACGCGTATTTTTTGCGCAATCTTTTGCTACTTGTTTGTGCCATTTGGGGTGGAAGAGACATGCGTCTCCCCAGTTCTTCGGACTGGAGCAAGTTCGTTGGTTTGATTCCAACCCACCCCACCGGACGATACGTATTTTGTTTTTTTGGAAATATTCTGACCGGATTGTCCTTGTGCCCGCAGAAATCTGTTGGACGATGTATCCAGTTGAGCTCCCTCACCGGAACCTCAGCACAATCGGATGTTTGGTGCGCGACACTCAAATCGTCGGTTGTCTTGTTCGCTGTTTGGTTTCCATTTCTTTATTATTCGCAGTTGTGTTGCATTCGGTCTCTTTCTTATTATGCGTTTACTAATTTCCGTGTCTCGTTGTCCGACTGCAGGTCTGCTGATGCGCTGATCGCTGCAGGTCTGCTTACCGGCCGGTTACATCTCCGCGTTCACGGTATAGGAAAATAGTTAGTAGGATGTTAGCAGTTTTGTGCAAGTAACTAGTTATATTTAACCTTTAAGTATTATTTGTTCATCAAGTATTTTATGTATGGTGCCTTTCGTCGATGTTACGGTTTCGTGCCAACCTGGTCTGTAGTGAATTCTATAACGATAGGGTGGATAGGCTGAAAATAATACGTGAATGTAATACGTTCATGTATGTGTAACAGTTCCGTCGTTATCGTTTGTTGAAAGATGATGTGCCCTTGCTTGCTTTGTTAGCATGCACAACCTTTGTAACAATGCTTTATGTCTATTCTACTAATTTTTGGGCGGGTTAACAATACCTAAGAGCGATATTCGAGCACTCTAATATCCACAATAATTCGAGATATTGCATAAAACCCATGCTTGGCAATGTTGATTGTAGTTAGTTTTGTGTGTGAAAACTTTAATTTCTGCTACTTGGATGGGTATACCGGGCTGAAATGGCGTTCAAAGTTAGGGCGGGTTGGCTCGAAAATTACGGCGGGTCAATCCCTAACTTCGTTTATTGTTGCTCCGCGTAGGCTACGTGGTGGTCCCAAGGCACTAAGTGACAATATTTGAAGGAAGTTTTATGTTTTGTGACCTTAAGTTTCGATCTAGAGCACTTCCCTATCGGTATCTACCAATCCTCAGCCCAAAATGTGTGGCGTTCTGCCAACTTTTTTTGGGTAATTTTGAAGGTTGATAAACGCTTGTTGTTCCTACTTTTTGCCCGAAGTCGATTACCAATCCTCAGACCAAAGTGTCTGGAGTTCTGCCAACTTTCGTTGGGTAATTTTGATGGTTGATAAACGCCTGTTGTTCCTACTTTTTGCCCGGAGTCAATTACGCGCGCGATATCGTAGAAATGCCTAGGTATTGGTAACCCGCCGTAACAACGTGTTACGGCGGGTTAACCCGCCTTTCGCAGAATAGACATTTACCTTCCTCCGCCATGCGAGAATCTCATGCCCAGCGATAGCACGAACGGCAGCATTTTCGGACTCACAAGAGAGTACATAGACCTGCTAAATAATCACGTGCGTGGACCTGCTTGATTATCTAATGGACCCGTGGAATAGTCACATGGACCCATCGAATAATAATGTGGACCCGCTAAAGAATCACGCGGACCCGCTTAATACCCACATGGACCCGCTAAATAATCAAATGGACCCACAAGACAATCATATGGACCCGCTTGATAATCACATGGACCAACGGAGTACTCACTTGGACCCGCTTAATAATCACACGCACCCGCTAAATAATCACACGGACCTGCTTAATGCCCACATGGACCCGCTGAAGAATCACGCGGACCCGCTTAATGCCCACATGGACCCGCTAAATAATCACATGGACCCGCAAGACAATCATATGGACCCGCTTAATAATCACATGGACCTGCTGAGTAATCATATGGACCCATCGAGCGAGCGCCCAAACGGGCGGGGTCCATGCTGGGTCCATGTGATGCATTCCCTACGGGTCCATGCGAGGTCCATGCGTCGCATGGACCCGTAGGAATGTCTGACCATCGGACCCATGTGGTCCTTACCGGTCCATGTGGGGTCCATGTGATGATAACCGAGAGGTCCCCGTGAAGTCCATGCGATTATACCTATTGGTCCATGCGGGGTCCATGTGGCGTCCATGCGTCGCATGGACCCGTAGGAATGTCTGACCATCGGACCCATGTGGTCCTCACCGGTCCATGTGGGGTCCACATGCTACGTACACAGTGAGGGGTATCACATGGACCCCACATGGACCCCACATGGACCCGTAGGGAGGGTCCATGTGAGGTCCATGTGACTGAAAACCGCATGGACCCCACATGGACCTTCAATGGACCCCATATGGACCCCTAGGGAGAAATGTCTGACCATTTGGGGCATGCGAGGTCCATTCCAAGTCCACGGGGGTCCACGTGAGGTCCACGTGGAGTCCATGTGATTTGTGAATCACATGGACCCGTCCCTATTTGGTAGGGTTTGATGATTTTGCCCATCTGAAAATGGTCACAAGCCGAGGCGCATGGTACGGTGTGATCACACATCGGCATATCTAGACCATCTATATCGTTCGGAAATTCAATTAACATACGTACTTAGGAAATCCGGACGTTGGACGGGCACAATCGTGGGCATCCGCGTAAATTATAGGGTTTTCGAATGAAAAAAACATTTTAAACCGTGGATCAGAAAATGTGTTTACAGGTGTAACAAAATGTCGATTTGAGATGGTGTATATAGCCAATATATATATGGTTGTCAACATGCTCATATCATAATGCATGATTGGCTATATGTATAAGATAAATATGCGATGTCAAACGGGCTTATTCGGGCTTCGAGCACAACTCCGCTCGGTCACTCTCGCCATCCACGACATCCGAGGAGTCAGGTACAACACGACAGAGAACGTAAACCGAAGTTGACATTGTTGCTGACGAAATCCTCGACGCCGACGGAAAACTCACCGGCGACGCCCAACATGCCGCTGCGCACCGGTGTGCGAGTCCATGAAGTAGTACCCGCCACCCGCCGCACGCCGCACGACGTGCTCCTTCTTACCCATGTGAGGGCAATAATGCATTCTTTGTCACAGTCCTCCTCGTCGATCTCCATGCCCGCATGCGTCTCGTCCACACCACCAGCTGCGAGCTCACCACCCGAAGCAGGTGTAGGTGCGGAAGAGTCGCTCACGCACCGCATGAAACGAAGGCGCATGCACCACCGGAAGCGGGCGCCATCTCCACGTTCTCGTTGTTGACGTTGAAGTGCTGAACGGAGAGTCCCGCCGAGGCCGCCATGCCGTCGAGCCGCTTGACAATGCCCGCGAGCTCCGCAGTGCCATTGTCGACCGGCTCCTCCACCGGTCCGCGCGCCCGTGGTGAAGCCGTAGGCTGAGACGTCGAACGCCTCGGTGTCGCCACCATCCCGAAGCACTGCCGGCGCGCCGTGCATCTCCACCACCGCTGCGAACGCATACCCACCAGCGTCCGTAGCCTCCTGACACACCTGGCACAGGGCGAGCGAGCGTAGTGCGACCGCGTCCGAAGCATCCACCGGCTGACAGTAGGCCGCCGACGAGCCCCATTTCCCGACGCCCCCCAACGGGCAATCCCGCCATGCATGGTAGAGCGCACCCTTCTTGGCCTTCGCGCACCTGCCACAGAGAGACAGGGCTTTCTTGTTCTCGGTTGACGTCGAAGCCCACCTGATGCGCGTCGATACGAGGAAGCCCACGCAGGGCGGTAGCTGTAAAGGCCACCGCTTGCATTTTTCGAAGCGCGCATCGCTGCGGCCCTGCCCTTCTGCATGAGGAAAAGTGCTCTACGACCTTGATCCTCTCCAACACCAGCTTGAGCACGGTCTTCGTTCGTGTCGTCACCGGCACGGGACAGCGGCCGAAAGAACGGACCCCGCTGCCCTACCCCGCTCCGCATTCCCACCGGCCTGAAGCCGGCGCATGCAGTGTCGAATTGCCAGCGCAGAAAGCTGCTTGATTGGAAGAAATCTTCGCCAACTCGTCCGGCATAAAATACTTGTCGATGGTGCCAGCGTAGAAGTCGGGGTCCAACCTCTCGGACAGCTTCGCCCGACGAGTCTCTTCAGTGGGCGTCCAATCAGCCGTCTGGTTCTCACGAACCAAGCGGCTCTCGGTCGCAAGGGTCGTGCGGGGATCCACACCGAAGTCATACCGTAGAGCGGAGTGCTCCTCACGCACCTGGTGCGAAGTACGCACACCAAGAGGGGCACACCCCTTCACCAGATCCGGCAGGGCACGGCGTTCATCTCGTGCAGGCGCAGAGTCGGTGGCCAAGACGTAGATGCGTATGTAGCATCTCTATTTTGTAGCTACATACCCCATGCCATTTTGTAGCTTCGGTACGTTTTTGTAGCGATCGCAGAACAGGCCAAGAAAACCACCCGGAAATTCCTGGATTCCCTTCGTTCTCTTATAGAAGAATCGGGAAAATTCCGAAGAAATCTCCCACAGTCCTCACGCAGAACCAAGCGTTCCAGTCTGCGCAAGGTTGCATCACTGCACTGCGCCCTCATATTTTCGTAGTCACATCACCCAACGCATCCTGCGGTACCGTGGCATTCCAGGTAAGACCGATTTGAGATTTTTACAATTTCATAAAAAAACAGATTTTATCGTGTATGCAATCTTCGTCTACGGCGTCGTTCACTCTTACATCGACGGTATGTCGACCGTTCAGACCGCCGGATCGAAACATCTACCGAGCGACTCGCTGACTGGGCGTTCGATCGCTAGTCACAGCTAGCAGATTCGATCGGATATTCAGGAGTCACGCGGCCGCAGGGCCCGCGGCCTTGACGAGCTGTCGAGCTCTGACCACTGACGATCCTCAAATCACAATTGGGGCTATCCCAATATCCTGTATTGCAAAGTATTCACTAGTGTTCAAGAACTTGCCTTGCGGCGTCCGCGTCCTGCCTGTCTGCCTGCTGCCTGCAGTGGTTTGTAGTTTTGTTTGACTAACGAACCAGTTTTACGCGCCACTTGTCTTAGCGGATATCCTGGATTGGTAATAATTTCCTGTCTGTGCATGGAGCCTGACTGACGGGGGGGCTCCCTGCCACTTTCTCACCTCAGCCGCATGCCGCCAGCAGCCAGCTGCGTTGAAGGGATGCTTGATGACCAGCATCATTTCTCCAAAGCCTGACGGTTTGGGTCCGAATCCCAACATCTTTCCTGAGCAGCGCTCTGTTTTTTGCAGGTTACCATGATGCTGTGCCTTTTGAAGCCGCCAGAACGTTGCTGTGGCATCTTTCCCACTAGCCCTACTAAGCTGAAGGGATGCTTGGAGACCAGCATCTCCAAAACCCGACGGTTTGGGTTCGCGATTCCCAATATCTTTGCTGAGCAGTGTTTCGATTTTTGCAGGTTTTGTTTTTACGCCGAGCTTCTTCTTATGTCGCCAACAGCGCGGCTGACAGCATCCTGTTACTTCCACCTCTGAAACAGAAAAATGCGACTCTTCCTATCGGAAGCGTGATATTTGGAGGTGCACAGCTGTTACGCCTGCCCCTAGTCAACATTCATTCATGGTGGCTTCTTGCTGTTTTTGGAGGTCAGCTCCCTCTCCGCCTCATTTTGCGAATTCCGAATTTTTGTGGCCCATTCCACCGCCTTTCCGCTGATTGTTTTGAGGAGGGCCGCTGCCTCCTTCCTTCTGAAGCCGAGATGGTGCTTCGTGAGGGCCCTCTCATTGTGTTCGTTCACGGATCCTGTGACACCGAAGATCATTGGGTGGAGGAATACTTTGTACCCTCGCCTCCTGAGAGTCCTAAGAAGGGGCTCATATTTGTTGATTTTTTCGTACAAGGTTGAATACCAGCGCGTATCCCACGCGAAGGCCACCTTGACTAGGTGGATTTCGTCCACATCCGCATCACGTGTGTTGTCCGGCTGTCCCTGGGGTGCATCCCTCATCACGTCTTCCGCCCCTTTTACCATGACTATATCCACGAACAAGTGCGGTATATCGTCCGGCGGGTGTTTTAATTATGCCCCGGATGGTCTTTTCCGTCCTTGCGGCACTGGCCCCTGCGGAGTATGAAATCCGGCATCGGCCTGGAGCACTGATTGTTCCCGTCGAGCCCTGCATGGTGCGCCATCCACACGGGGCTCGCCCCCGTCCTGCTCACGCGCAACGCTTCGAACAGGATTCTGGCCACCTCGTCGTGTCTCCGGGTGGTCATGTCTTTTTTATCGTAGGGTGCCCGCATCCCGATAGTCTGTGCGCCGGACTGTCCCTCTTGCCACACAGCGCGCAGTTGGGGTTCGGATATTGCCCTGGCCACAGAAGGTGCCTTCCGGCGGCCGTCATGAGCCTGTCGTACCTGCATCTCAGGATAAGAGATCGCAGGCTCGGCGGTCCAGCTCTGCATAGGTTTCGCCGGTCAAATTTCAGAAATTCAGATTCCCGACCTACTTGTTCCGCTGCTGTTTTCAAAACGGCTTTTACTGTGTAAACGCCCACCCGAGGGCGAAATACCGACAGCCTATTGCTGTCGGTATTGGATTCGATTCCCAACGTCCTGATCAATTCGGTGTTCGTGTACTACAGGAAACATTTTTGGTTTGGAAGTTTTGGAATTTAGTTGTAGCCTTTTGGAATGTACGCTGTGATCTAGTTCCCTAGGTCAGATTTTCATATCGCCCACGGCTCGTTGAATCCTTAGATTAGAAACTGGCAGCCTAGTATGGACAGCCGAGTAGTAATTATGCTATTCGTTTTTGAAGGGTGTAATCTGTGTTTGCTAAATTTCAATCGATCTGATATGCTTGCATGCTATTTCTTGTGTGTCTCGTGCTAGTATGCATGCCATTTTGTTCCCAAGTAATCGTCTAATACACCTGTGTGCAATGTCATATGCGCAGTACTACTAGTTTGATACGTTTGGTTTTCAAGTCATACGCGCGGTACTATTCGTTTGTGTTTCTACTAGCTTGAAAGATCATTTCCGGTATTTTTGTAGCTAGCTATAAAATGGCATACCACACTCAATTTTGTAGCTATAGCTACAAAAGTGCATACTGTGGACATTTTGTAGCTAAGCTACAATAAACGTGGTAAGCTACAAAATGTCTTGGGGGTAGCTACAAAAGTGGTATGCTACTAAGCAGGTGTCCGCAGCCGAGTCCCGCTGAATAACTTCGAAGAGCGTGTCGTAGACGAGCGTGTTGGTGCACTCGAGCACCTCTTTGTTGACGTCGTCGAAGTCGAAGGGAGACGTGTCAAATCCAGCGTTCTCGAACTGCGTCTTCAAGTATACCACAACCTTCCCGAGCTTCGCGTCGTCCTTGCCGTCCGCCTTGCCGCCGATAATGGTCTCATGAATTGTCTTGGCCAAACGCTGGTGTTCGCGGTCCTTGCGAACCTGACGCACGAGCGCAACCTGCTCCTGAAAAACATTTCCGCACGGTAAGCATCTCCGCAGTGTCGCCCGCCTTCGCAGCTGCGGGTTCAGCGACCGCCGGTGTCGCTGGTGTCGGTGAATTCAATACATCACTTTTGAGCCTCACGACGCTGTCCACGTCGGAGTCCCTCATGAGCGCGCACGTCGCGCCCCCGTTCTAGTTGTAACTCCAGCCATATTGTCGATGAATGCCAAGAGCGCAGGAAGGTGCTAGCACCACCAAGTGTCGAAAACGCGTAAATACGCAAGCCACGGGTTGTTGGGGACATGGGAAGGTGAAAAGTGAAGTGAGGTGCGCGGTCGCGACGAAGGAACCCACGCATGCCCAGCCGCAGCGCAGCCGGAGTGATCAAGTCCAACTGGAATCTGAAGGGTGACGTTGTCCTCAATGTAGGCACCTCCACCCCACGCGACCCCCAAGCGTTTTGTGAACTCACGACATGAACTTACGGTTTTACGACACGAGGCAGCGCATAAGCGCACAACCTACGCGAACGGCGTCGTTTAACCAACCATGCTAAAGCAGAATAATGGAACAAAAGCGTGGAATGGGCCAACGACCTACAGGGATATCCTCACAATTGGTTATGTGGGCAAACAGGTTGGCAGTTTCGGTGAAGTCTAAATCTGAAAGATAATTAACTGCGAGGTAACGGACATTTATGGAACCTCGGACCTAAACCCGATCGGTGACCTCGGTGACACGTGACACAGCAGGTGCCACTCACCCTGAGCTACCACGGATATATGGGGGTCTGCCAGGGACTACACCGGCTACTCCGGGAGGGCTGCCGGCATATTCCAGTAACTAATATCGTTATCGGTGTTTCGTCGGAAATTTCTTTTCAAACTTAAGATCTTGTGGCGAGCGGCTTAAACAACGTTAGGCGACTATCCCAAAAGGTAGCGAAACGTAAACACGCGCCCGTCGCTCCGATCAAGTCGCCGCGGATACTATCGAATCCACGAAGTGCACCGCCGCCCCTCATATTCTGGAGTCGCAGTCCAGAAGTGGGGAGGGTCTACATTATTATTGTGCTGACACTATCGATCTTACACATACTTAATAATTTTCGCACGAAAACCTGTAATGCGTCGACAATCGATGGGAAATAAATAACTTTTTGAGTGAATTTCGTCAGTAGTATCATCCTTAACACCTTAACTTCGAAGTCCCTATATTGCAAAGCTGATATTTGAACATGAGCTCGAAAATTGTACTAAAACATGCGAACCTTGCCTAACGTTTCCAAATGCCACTCTAAAATATCATAACTCATCAATTTATCAAGGGCTTCGCTAAATGTCCCATTACAAGGAGAATCCATTTGTTTGAACACAATGCAGTAAAGGACATCATTTAATTCCCCCAAAACCATTCAATTTCCCCGTGTTCACAGTGTGAATAACATGAAGGCAGCACTACACCACAAGCCTAGCAGACATGGCAGGATGCGCTGAATAATATTCCCCAAAACACATTCTATATGGCAAGGGATGCAACAATCACATGTTGTGCATGCTCTACCCAATACCATAGGGACAAACACTCATAATCTCATTCTTAGCATCCAAATGTTCACGAAGCAGCAGTTATGCATGATATTGGCATGCTGTACTTCGATGTGTTTTGCAATACCTGACTGGTGGTGGAACCCAGGAAGTGATTTTATGCGGAGCCCTTCTTATCGAATGTGCTGGTGAACGTTCATGGGAACACCGTGCCTGATTCGGACAATTTCTTGTGAGCTGCGGCATACTTTTGGAAAAACAGTAGTTCATCATTGGCAAACTGTTCCACATACTGCTTGAAGTCACTGTCTTCTGCAAGAACCTGTTGTAATCCCACTGAATGCTTTCATGATACTAGACATACAATACTCCAAGACAGTGGCTCAAATCCCAGCCGAAGGCTGCCCATTCTAAGCTGTGCACAAAACAGTTATTTGCAGGTACTTGGGAGCAACGCAAACCAAACAAACCGGTGAGCAATCAAAACGTATCACAGGGAAGAGTTGGCTGGAAAAACTGGGCGATGGTCCTGTCCGATTTGATAAAATTGTGGGTCAGAAATGCCAATGCCATCACCACATCACGAACAGACCTGAGGCCGCCGTGCAACAGAACAGTACCAAGGCGCCTGAGATGCGGGAGGGAATGCGCATCGTCATCACCTTGTTGCCCATAGTCACAAGTGGCAAACGCGGGATCAATACAATTCAGAGGCAATAGCCACATGCAAATGATATGTAAATGCAGGCAACATATGAATGATGGGAACAAGCGCAGCCAACAGCGTGCTTCTGGCAGGAGTAGAGCCATCAACATAGAAAACCTCAAAACTATTTTGGCAATGAAACATGAGCCAAGGAATCAAATGGCTGTTTACTGGCCACATGATTTATCAAAGAGGCATATGCCACCATCCACAAAGTCCCCGAGCCCAAATTCATTCGATGTACGCGATGTATGTCACACAATCCATCAGCGCGTCCGTTGAGAAACTCAACAACATCCATGAGATTCCGCTATTATTTCGTGCAAAACATGCGTCACATGAGAGGGGCATGTGCGGTACGAGAGAGATGCGCCAGACACAGTGGGCAGGTGGTACCATCCATCGGGTCCCTTGCTCAAATATGCCATAAACAGCACATGAGACATAAGAGGCATCCGACATACAAGAGGAGTCTGAACCCACAAATACTCCTACTTTAACCTCACAAATTAGGCAAGAACAACGTGTAAGGCATGTGGCACGAGGGGCATGCATCACCGTCTATGAGATCCCCGATGTGGTTTTGCATGAGAATGAAGGATGAGTGAGATGCAGATCATTATCCGTGATATCCCTCTCTTGAACGAAAACAAAACGTATGTAAGTCACAGCACACTCGACAAGACTAGACAAGGGGTCTGGGGGAGGCATACTCGACAAGACTAGACAAGGGGTCTGGGGAGGCATACTCGACAAGACTAGACAAGGGGTCTGGGGAGGCATACCGACAAGACTAGACAAGGGGTCTGGGAGGCATACTCAAACAAGACTAGACAAGGGGGTCTGGGAAGTACAAGACTAGTAAGGGGTCTGGGGGAAGCATACTCGACAAGACTAGACAAGGGGTCTGGGGGAAGCATACTCGACAAGACTAGACAAGGGGTCTGGGAGGTACTCACAAGACTAGACAAGGGTCTGGGAAGCATATCAGAAGACTAGACAAGGGGTCTGGGGGAGGCATACTCGACAAGACTAGACAAGGGGTCTGGGGGAGGCATACTCGACAAGACTAGACAAGGGGTCTGGGGAGGCATACTCGACAAGACTAGAATAAGGGGTCTGGGGAGGCATATGACAAGACTAGACAAAAGCATACTGACTAGACAAGGGGTCTGGGGGAAGCATACTCGACAAGACTAGACAAGGGGTCTGGGGGAGGCATACTCGACAAGACTAGACAAGGGGTCTGGGGGAAGCATACTCGTCAAGACTAGACAAGGGGTCTGGGGGAGGCATCCGTTTCCCCGGTGCTCAGGCCAACCACCCAAGCCCAAGTACAAGTTAATACCTGATCGGTGGTCAGCAACAATCTGTCGGCGGTGGTTTGACCCTGAAGCACATATTTGAAATAGGAGTTGTCGAATTTCAAGGGCTCGTCTGTCCAAGCACCCTGAAAGCCACTGCGGTCTGCGTGGCACTTACCTGCACATAACCGGCGGGGGAATCGCTTAGACAATTCGACTGTCATCGGTGGAAGCCTTGAGATGAAGGTGGGAAGGAGGCATCTCAATGGTCAAAGTGTATCTCATCGGAGCGGGTAGGTTGAAAAGGGTCGCGCCGCTGGATCAGCGCCATCTGCAAGCTCACTGCGCGCCTCATCAGGAAAGGGTCGCGCTGCTGGATCAGCGCCATCTGCAAGCTCACTGCGCGTCTCATCAGGAAAGGGTCGCGCTGCTGGATCAGCGCCATCTGCAAGCTCACTGCGCGTCTCATCAGGAAAGGGTCGCGCTGCTGGATCAGCGCCATCTGCAAGCTCACTGCGCGTCTCATCAGGAAAGGGTCGCGCTGCTGGATCAGCGCCATCTGCAAGCTCACTGCGCGTCTCATCAAGAAAGGGTCGCGCCGCTGGATCAGCGCCATCTGCAAGCTCACTGCGCGTCTCTGCCCTTCTACAGAGTCAGCTGTGTTAGAGCTGTGGTCGAGTAGGTCTGACCGGTCTTCGGCAGTTGTGAAGGATTTGGCAGCTTGACAAGTTTGTGATGGGGAGGATTTCGAAAAAGTGGTGGCTTCTGAGCAGCTCAAGTGCGAGATGCAGAACGATTTACTGGGGAATCAACTCAGCTCTTTACGGTGGTACGCCAAGCCAAAGTCTGCAACATTCCATGCTCCACCGAGCGTGTCAGGGCTAGAACAATATGGGCGTCGGCAGACCAAGGGTGTGCGCCCCGGAGAGTGCCACGATCTCTTCATCCGTCATGTTCATTCGGTAGAAGATGTCACGCAAGTGTTCCTGCTTCTTGTTTGCGTCTGCACATGCATGTCCACGTGAGAGACAAAGGCGGGGAGCGCAGCTTGGGGCTTCCTCCTCCGATTCACTGAATACACTGCAACAGCTTAGTGACGACGCAACGACGCAACACCATCGAACTCCCACCAAGGGACATGGACACGTATATGTACATGCGCAGGTCAGAGAGTTGGTGACATGCTTGTGGTGCTCCCGAGCAGACCAATTCGAACTGCCCGAGATTTCTCCATTCCTTTTTATCTAAGCAGGCTGCTCTACGATTGAGATCATCAGTCGTGCCAAAGAGATACGTACCCACCTCCGGGTTAGTACTTAGAAATGCAGTTAAGATGGCTCAGGGTTGGGACGTAAACTGGCAAGCAACGGAGAACGTCTTTCCACGGTCCCTAGTTGGTACAAGAAAGATGGCAGCGCCGCGACTTCCGCTCGCACGGTAGCAGCCAGAAGCTCATTTTTCCTATTGCCTTAAGGAGCGCTGCCTGGAAGCGCCAGAACCGTTTGCGACCCCGGATCACACCTGGCAGCCGGCCATCAGGCGTACACGTGGCTTTGCCTGTAGCATCCTGACGCCCAAGTCTGACCCCTCCAACCCCAACGTCCCCCCTCCTTCAAAACTTCTCGGAGAGGAAGTCGACAGCTACGTCGCCCAGGCGACCCGGCGCAACGGGTTTGCTACGACCGTGTCACGGAGCGCCTCACTTCCCGTGAAGAAGTGCTCGGACATGGGCTGCGCTCTCCTTCCTGTGGGGAAATGCATCGACACGCGCCGTACGTGCGTTCCTATCAGTGTTGCATGGACGTCGGCACTACGTTCCTCCTTGTGGAGAAGTGCATGGCCGTGGGCCTTGCGCGCCTCCGCTGAGCTATCGGGGCTTAGGGTGCGAAAGGCGCGAGGCGGCGCCACCTGAAAGGAATGGTCGGTCCCCCGGCATACGAAACAGCAACCACGCCTGCAAGCTGGTAAAGATCTGCATAGCCGATTTTGGGGAACTGCTTTTTTATGGGCTCGAGCAGGTCGCGCGCAATCTGGAGCCCCGCATTCGCGCCTGGCCCCCGCGGAGCTCAAGGTTAAAAGCATATAGCGATGACATCTTCGTCACCCTGAAAGTGCACAGAAGGTGATTCCAAGCCGTCCGTTTGGTCGATACAGCTGGTCTACTTCAAACGCGTAGATCTATGACAAGGTGCCGGCAATGGCGTTGTGCAAGTCCATAGTCGACGCTTCACATAGCAAGCGGGCGAAAGAAGTCGCCAAGTTGTTGACCCCGCTCGCAGCGGACAGCCTCGAGTTCAAGCTGTACACGTGGTATGGCAGGCGTCCCGAGGGCAGGCACTCGTCTTACCGTGGGACGCCTCAGGATCGAAGCGGATGGAGGCATGCGGCCCGCCGGAAAGATCCCATTTATTGTAGGTGCCGGCGCTGCGTGCAGGCCACTCAACAGTGAGGATTTCAAGAGGGCGATTGTGGCTATCAGGGGTCGTAGCTATCTAGTGCGGACGCCCCGCCAGATCGTGGACGGCACCGTGCGAAGGGTAGGCCGCTGCAGAGAATCAAGAGCTGCCAGAGCCGTGGCGGGGAAACGCTACGCTTTCGTCGTGGAACCGTGCCGGAACACAAGAGGGGACGACAGAGAATAAAGACACACTTGATTGCGGTGAACGCCGATGAACAGCTGGTGACTCAGTCACAGAGTTAGCGAAGAGATGCTTGGACCAAAGTGAATGATTCTACTTTCTTCTAGTTGTGAAAGTCTTCAGCTGACGTTCGAGCCGTTCCGCAGCACCTGGCCTTGATAATTGAGCTCGTAAATTTAAATAGTGTAGTGTGAAATTCGATGGCAGCTACTCCTAGGGACAGCAGAGCAAAGCAAACAGTGCAGGTCGCTGCTGTCCTCTGAGAGGTGAAATTTAAGGAGGAGGTATGGCAAGTGGCTTCAAAGCGGGTAGCTCACTCGTGCCAAGCGAGCCGCAGCATAATTGGATGACACGCTTTCTCTGCATAGAGTTTTTCGAGCTGCAATAAGTACACAGATCTTTGCCAATCAGCGCAACTTACCAAGCCATGACTCCAGGGATACTTTATGAATATTCACAATACCCTCCCTAACGACCAAGCCATTTTGGCGGGAAATGCGGGCGGAGTTAGTGGCCGAAGTGAAGCAGCGATGAGTCCGAAAGAAGCGAGAGATGGCATACCTCAACCTTCACAAGTTCGACGTTCACATCGAGAGATGGCAAGGCATAACCCTGCCTTGCAGAAAGTGAAAACGGGTGAGGCCGGTGGTACTGGATAGCGAGCAATCCTAAAGCACCGAGAGCAAACCCGATACATATGTAAATCCACTTATCACTTAAATCCTGTTCCCACTTCTCATCTTTCGGGACCTTCCTGTGGTGAGGAAGGAATGGTTTATCCATCATAGAAAGTCCGTCGTTTGAACCAAACACCCCCATATCTTCAGTGCAAATCCAAAAGGCCTTTCAATTGAGAAGTTGATATTTTATGGAAATTTTTTAATGGACGACGACCAGATCACCAGACATGAGACAAACGAAAGAGAGCACAGCAGCACACGAGTGGGATCCAATACCGGATACCGAATTACCGATACCCGTGTCAGCGATACGGCATACCGCTACCGTAGGAACAGGACCATCCGATCGTCACCATCCGATCGCACGATGCACCAACCGAACGCGAACGGAGGGAACAGCAACACACGACAGACGCGAGACAGACCGACCACCTTTCAACAGACGTGACACAGTAGACGAGAGGACGTAGACGAGAGGCTCTCGTCTATCTGTGACGGTAATCGAGAGGCAGAGTCCAGCAACCGAACACTAGTTATTGACCCTCTCACCCCCGCCCGGTCGGCTCGAAAACAAGACAGTAGTTGGTCCTCTGTCCGTGTTCGTAAGTCCATTGAAATCTGCCATCCTCACCAACATTGCTTGAAGCACATTTCCCGCGGGTAGTACCATTTGCTGACACGACCGGCAACGACCTTTCGAGCCATGTTGCGCCAATTGTTTAGACTCCACATCACCTCATCCGGATCTACGCGAAGCAGATGTGCTAATTTGTCTCGCAACCTTGCACAGGTGTTTTCTGCCTACGTTACTACCTCGGCCGCTTCACAATTATTCAGCCGCCCTTAACAATACACGAAGAAGCTGGCCCCTAACATCTAAGTGCCTCAGTTTCCTTCGTCTTTTCTCTCGCATAACCACGAGACTGACGCAACTTCACTCACAGATAGTATCGATACAGCACTTTGCGGTCGCTTCCCACGTGTTGGAGGGACGCGAGGTTGACCTCGATTTGTCCTTTCTGCCTCTTCCATTTCGCTTCTATTACACGAAACCGTGAAGTCAAGTGACAATTTACACCTGAGCAGCAGTTTTGTCTTCTCTTCCTATTTCTTGTAGCATTAATATTATAATCCCTAAAAAGTTGGCTGCCTCTTCGCGCAAAACCTGCTGTCGCTGGCCGTATGGAGGGACTCGCGGGTCCCTTTCTCCTCCTTGCAGGCTGTGCAACCTTGCAGGCAAATAGGATCACACTGATCAGATTCGGAATAATGGAAAGGCTAGTGTGGGGCCGCACGAGGGAGCGGGACTTCCGGGCGAAAGGCCTCTGTCCTGCCATCCAGTCTGGCATCCTGATCCCCTCACGCTGTTCAGCAGTGCGTTTTTCGCGCAATAGCTTCGCCCCTAGGTGCAGTGCCACACGTAGGATGTTTTCTGGCAGGCTCGTGGCTTCTCGCGAGCTCGTTGTCCGAGCCCTGCTGAGTCTAAACGCTGGAAGCTTTTCGCACCGCGATTCAGGATCCGATAGTCGATAGTTGGGAAAAGTTGAACCGCACGCAGTTCTTGCATGGCGTACAGGCCGCAGATTTCTATTGTATGCGTTAGTATCCCTTTGACGCGCGATTGAGGGTGTCCCTTTCAGTTTTCCACTGGGACGTCGGGAGAAGCCGCCGCGACCTCCGACGCAGCAGATCTAGCCCCGGTGTCTGCTGAGGATGTTGAGGAGATATCGCCCTCGGTTGACGCGGAGCTCTCCGCAAGTCCGGCAGAAGCTGCCGGCACCTTCCGCGCATACGCCCCTCTACCGCGCTTCGTGCCGCCGCGGAAGCGACCGACCTTGCCAGTGGAGCGAGCGCTACAGTGGGTGAAGGTGAACGATCTCCTCAGCACCTTTCTTCCCACCTGAGGGTTGTATCGTTCTTCATCCAATCGTAGTATGCGACAAAGCCCCCTCCAATATTTTGCCCTCGAGCCGGAGCAGGTTTCAGCGACCGGACTATCGGCGAACTGGGGCATAGGAAGAGAGAAAGCGTTGAGAGCAACTTGGGGTTCGCTTTCTTATTCTCGGTCGAAGAACCGGCTTCTTGTTGGCTTGTCAAAGACTAACAGGCACTTGTGATATCGAAATCGGACGTAACTTGGAGAGTCGGGATGCTCAAAACGTCGGGTTTGAAGAGAATTGGGAGTTTGGCACACGCTTCATCGGACACCGGACTGGACATGGCACCGCGTCACGTGCTCCAAGCGTGTGTTTAACCTCAGAAGTTATCACCACCGTTTGTGAAAGAAACACTTTATGATAAAGTTCCGTGAGTTCAACTTCCGTGTAGGAAACCAGTTCCAACTCGTGTCCCCTCGCCAGATCTCTGAGCTGAGGAGCTCGACCGGCGAGAGCAGGAAAATGCAATGGCGAAGTACGACGAGTCGGTGGAGATTCACATTCAGATGGGCGTTGATCCCAAAAGAAGCGATCAGGTGAAGGCCCACTTCAATCGTAGGCTGCTTGGCTGGGACACCCCCAGCAGCTTAGGTGAAGAACTGCCGCATCGACGCTCCCGTGGCAGTGAGCAGTATGCCCTCTGCCTTAAAGCGTCAACTTTGGGTAGGGCTCGGGTACCGGAAGCCCACGAAGTGTGTGCGCGCTTCACACGGCAACGCCTCCCCTCCCCCTCGCCAGCCGCGGGTGTTGCAAAGCCCGGAGGTGACCCCTTCTGCCGCTCAGCCGCGGGTGTTGCGGAGCTGGAGGTGACCCCTTCTACCGCTCAGCCGCGGGTGTTGCGGAGCTGGAGGTGACCCCTTCTACCGCTCAGCCGCGGGTGTTGCGGAGCTCGAGGTGACCCCTTCTGCCGCTCAGCCGCGGGTGTTGCGGAGCTCGAGGTGACTCCTTCTGTCAGCCAGCCGCGGGTGTTGCGGGAGCTGGAGGTGACCTCTTCTGTCGCTCAGCCGCGGTGTTGGGCGGAGCTGGAGGTGACTCCTTCTGCCGCTTCAGCCGCTGGTGTTGCTGGAGCTCGAGGTGACTCTCTGCCGCTCAGCCGCGGTGTTGCGGAGCTGGAGGTGACCTCGCCGCTCAGCCGCAGGTGCTGCGGAGCTCGAGGTGACCCCTTCTGCCGCTCAGCCGCGGGTGTTGCGGAGCTGGAGGTGACCCCTTCTGCCGCTCAGCCGCGGGTGTTGCGGAGCTCGAGGTGACCACCTTGCCAACTTCTGTTTTGCTGCAGGTGGTACGAGGCATGGCGGTGCTACCACACGGAACCGGGAAGAAGACCATTGTGGCCGTGTTTGCCCGTGGGAAGGAAGCGGAGGATGCTTTGGCTGCTGGTGCCGACGTGGTGCGTGCTGCAGCCCCCGCCAGGCCTGTAGGGCTTGCTGCTGGCTCGGTCCCCAGCTCGTGTGCGGCGCCGCAAGGTAGCAGCCATGGCGCGCCGAAGCAATCTGTTGTTCGAACTTCTTCTGAAACCCTCTGGCAGGTGCATCCTTGTCTTGGAGATGCCCGAGCTTGGCAGAACAGGCCCCGGGGAGGGGGGTGCCCTAGCGTTCCGTCCCTAAAGCTTGGCGCGAAGCCCTTGGGGGGCACTGTGGGTCGGACCGAATCTCGTGCAGGTGGGCGCGGAGGATCTAGTACAAAAAATCAAAAGCGAGGGCAGCGGGGCGATCAACTTCGACCGGGCTATCGGGCACCCATCCGTGATGCCGATTCTCGCTCCGGTGAGGGCGCGAGAAAGGCATTTCCACTCTTTGGCTCCGCATGCGTACGGGGCTCTCGCTCTCCTGCACCGCAGAGCCGTGGCCACGAATGTCTGCTGGAATCCGTGCTTTGGATGCAATCTCGTCGTGTCACACCCTCATGGAGGGGTTGGGACCTCCCTGGGCTGCCGCTGTTCCAAACACAGGCTTCAGAGATGTGGCATGCAGGATCCACCCCAGAGATCACCACTGCCACGCTGTTTGGCACGCGTGCAAGCACGCTGGGGGGTGCTGGAGTGTTGAGGCGAGTGGGATGGGGCGCAGATTGCCCGGGTCCTCGGCCCGAGAGGCCTCATGCCCAACCCGAAGGTGCTCCTCCTACCCTACCCCGCGCTGGGGCTCCGTATCCACACCCTCTTGGTGGCGCTCTTCACCAGCTCCGGCACCGCTTTGACGGCATCCAATGCACTCGCAGCCACTCTGACCCATCAGCCAGCTATTAGCCGTGCTGTGAGGAAACTCGAGCAGCACACAGCTGAGCATCATTGCCCTCGCAGCCACTCTGACCCATCAGCCAGCTATTAGCCGTGCTGTGAGGAAACTCGAGCAGCACACAGCTGAGATGCTCAGCCCTCGCAGCCACTCTGACCCATCCGCCAGCTGTTAGCCGTGCTGTGAGGAAACTCGAGCAGCACACAGCTGAGCATCATTGATCAAGCTTTTTTCATGCAAGGTCTCTTGCATGCCAAAAGTCGGTCTCTGCGGAGGGGAGATATCGGAGGTGTTCTATGGGGAGGAGGCATGGGGGCCCGAGACGCATCTGAGTATCTCGGCAGTAAATATCTGAGGGGAGGGGAAAGGGAGGAGGAGCACGGTGGAGCTGGGTATCCTGACTACAGATATTTGCTGTCAGAGTGGGCTATCTGAGGGGAGCGGAGGGGATGGGCGGCCGCGGCGTAGCTGGGAACCTTGACCACAAATCTCGCCGAGGCGGTGAAGAAAGCAAAGCAGGGCCAGGTGGAGTTCCGGTGCGTCGCACAGAAGCCGTGCCACCCTAAGCCACAAGCTTAGTGCCACCCCCTCGCCTAGAAACGTGCCACCCCCCTCACCTAGAAGCCGTGCCACCCCCCCCTCACCAGAAACCGTGCCACCCCCTCGCCTAGAAGCCGTGCCACCCCCTCGCCTAGAAGCCGTGCCCCCTCGCCTAGAAGCCGTGCCACCCCCTCGCCTAGAAGCCGGTGCCACCCCCTCGCCCTGAAGCCGTGCCACCCCCTCGCCTAGAAACCGTGCCACCCCCTGGCCTAGAAGCAGTGCCACCCCCTCGCCTAGAAGCCGTGCCACCCCCCTCGCCTAGAAGCCGTGCCACCCTCGCCTAGAAGCCGTGCCACCCCCTGCGCCCTAGAAGCCGTGCCACCCCCTCGCCTAGAAGCCGTGCCACCCCTAAGCCTGAAGCCGTGCCCCCTCGCCTAGAACTTCGTGCCAACCCTCGCCTAGAAGCCATTGCCACCCCCTCGCCTAGAAACGTGCCAACCCCTCGCCTAGGCGTGCCACCCCCTCGCCGCCCCTCCTTACACTCGGAATGCCAGACTGGTCCCTACTCCGTTTCTGCTTGCCCATACCAGTGCCAATCGAAGTGCTGGCCCCCCCAGGCACCCTTGGAGTATGTGTGTCCCGCCCGTGTGCTATGATATTTCGTGCAATGTTATGTGCACACTGCTTGTCCGGTGCAACCTGTGGATTTTGTTCCTACTGTGATGCCACTGGACGGGCGCCCCAGTAGTCGCGCGTGCAGTTTGATTTGTGGTGTGCACTTTGGATGCCGCGCCATCTGCGGGATATACTTGAGAGGAGAGCTGCGGGGGCCGCAATGCAGAGCGGACAAGGCGGCCATTATCCACGCTCCCCTGGGCAAGGTTGGCAAAGCCCCTCCTTTCCCAACATACTCTGCAAGGCCCACAGCACCAGCTGATGCATTTCGTACATGGCAGCCAGCGCGCTCTTGTTTCAGTTGCCAGTGTGAATGGCATGGCTCGAGGCCGCTGGGCTCTCGGGGCTCCCATGCAACAGGAGGCCGATCGAGGGTGGGCAGTGAATGTTTGGATGCAACCTGCACGACTCCTTGATAGCCGGAGGTGGACGTGGGGAGGCCGGTGGAGGTCCGCAAGCTTGGAGGACCGTGGAGACCGCCACGTGGCCCGCACTGCAACGAAGTGTTTGTGATGCGGTGAGTCCAACGATATGCAGCCACGGCCAAAGTCGAGCGAGATGTGTTTGGTGCGAGGGAGTGCAGGTGAGCTTTGAAACGGAGAATCTCGAGGCGAACTTGCAGGCGCTCATCTCACAGATTTATGCCGTCAAGCCAAAGACGCTTAAGGGTAACGCAGGTACAGCCCATGCCGAGATTCCCGTGCGGGCCAGGACCTGCCCAGCTGTGATCTCACAACATGGCGCTGTGCCACGTGCTCTCATCGCGGAGCTTCTTCAAGCCGAAGGTACCATACACGGTCAAAACTTCAGGCGATTTTATGTTGTATCTTCCAACAGAGCATACATGGACTTTTTGGTGTCGACGCGTTGGCGACACACGTGGCAGCAGTATGACGCACTGGGACAACACAGGAGGAAGAAGTTGAATGACAGATGTTTGAGAGTTCTGTCCAATATGTCTGTGGAATTTCACATCTATGCTTTTGCTTTTTGCACCTATGCATTTGTGTGAAGATGGTATCCGCAAATTCGGTTCAAACCCGTGTGCGATTCCTTGATATCACAAGCGGCATTGCTGACCTGTGATGCGAAGCCTCACACTGCTGGGCGTGTGTTGTGGCGCAGCTGGTTCGGGTTACATCAAGCGCGCCACGCTGTGCTCCTCTCAGGGCAAGTCCGTGGCGATCCAGAAGGACTCGCTGCTCGATCTGCTCGGTCAAAACTGATGAGGGGTAGTACTCTGACCTTGAAAGGCTTAGATGGAGGCAGCATAGGACGATGCTCATGAGATTGCCTGCATAGAAGAAGGTATATACATCACATACGTCTCATACGATGGTGTGAACCGACAGTTGTGTGATGGGACTACCGTGAACCTTTTATTGATTTTAGAATTAATATATTCATGGCAACAATTGATACGCGTCTCAGTTATTTTCTTTACTAAATATTGTTTAGCCCGAATAGATAAAGTAAAAGATAATTAATCCCCATCGACAAAAAATAAGATTAAAGATAAAAGTATCAATTAATTAAAGAATAGTTATTGTGCATATGGAGTATATATATTCAACGCAGGGAGCCTGTATCAGAATAAGCTGCCCGTGATTGGAAGCAATGCACGTATATCAAGTAAAGGTGTGTCATGACAGCAACCGATTTTTGAGTTAGATAATACCGTGATGCTCAAGGATGGATTTGTTTTAAGCGCAGACTGAAGTAGACAGGCATAAGAGTGAGCTAACCTTCAAGGGAATACAAAATGCCGACTTCTAAATTTCAATATTGCGTACACACAATGGGACACTCATTTGACTTAGACCATAACTGTTGATAGCAGGCGTGTTAATTACTGGATCAGGACACGTTTTTCGCACACCGACCCGGAAACCGAATCGCTCGGTCAAAGTATGTCGAGGTGGGCAAGGTTGAGAGCCAATGCGCCTCTCTAAACATGTCCGATGCTGTTGTCTTATTACAAACACATGTCCCTTTGTGTCCTCTCAGATTGCATATTCTACAATTGGTGCCCTCAGCGGACATGGTTGGGATATTGTACGAAGCTTGTCAGACGCCTATATATTGGCGCGTCAAAAACGCCAGTACACTCTGCTGACGCCAAGCTGTCTAAGATACTGTAGCCGACGTGGAGCAAACATCTTCCGGAAGCATCTTCCACATGGACAACAATTTAAAAAACAGCCATCAAATATCTCCTATAATGTAGGTTAATAAAAGGCGGGACGCTCTTGGCAGATCTAGCGGAGGGAAGATGTGTCCTCACTCAGTTTTACCAACACGTCGAGCTCTCGTCTCGCGTCGGCGTGGGCTGGGGCGATTGGTTCCCAGGCCAGCGAAAATCACATGGAATTAGCGAGGCTCGAGGGAAAGAAAAAAAATATATATAACATTGTGGTAACTAAATATCTTAGAGCGGCTGTAAAATGAAAAAGAAAACAGAAAAAATCAGGAAATAATTTGTGCCCGGAGGCACAGCGTGAGCCGATATGCCTATGCGTCCGTATGTGTGTCATCGGGGGTAATCTGGGATTGGCACGATGACAGTGAAATTGGGCTTGAAATCACGATGAGAATGAATACCAGATGTCCGGGGTATGACAGTATGACACTATGACACTATGACACTATAGTAGTATGACAGTACTGTGGGGGGTGTCATCGTGGAACTCAGTCAGACCCTCGAAGAATGGTCAGATTCGCATCGGGGTTGAAAAGACAATGAAATCGAATATCAGATATTAAGGTTATGACAGTATGACAGTATGACGCTATGACAGTATGACAGTACAGTACAGTAGTATGACAGTACTGTGGGGCAGTCATCGTGTCAGCCTGTCGGCATAACATCTGAATCGAGAATGATGAATCGGAATTAGAAATGAGATCGGATCGGGAACTGAACGTTGAGCCGAAGTGTGACATCGGCTCTCGAGTGGTTGACCCTGCAACCTGAGTGACGAGTGAATAAGTAGAGCACTTGAGAAGTGTTTAGCCTTCAGAACTCGGAACCGAATTATCGTTTGTACCTCAATCTGGCCCTGATCCAGTATATTATAAAATCCGAATTGTGTACCTTTGCACGTTCAATCAAAAACATATTTCCGAGCATCTGTCGTAGTGCCCCAGGCACAATTGGTATCAATGAGCGTTACTTGAACACCTCCGCGCGTTCAACCACGGCGTTACCGTAACTTCCGTTATACTGCGGGGGGAGACTCGTACTTTTGGGAAACTTTGCGCAACTTTTACGTCAGAAAAGCCATTTTTTTTCAAAGAAGGAATCCATATACTGCTCCCAAAAGTCACAAAACATCAGTATAACGTTCCCTTAACAGTGGGGGCCCAACCAGGCTCAGAAAAGTCAAGATTCGTTTTCCGATCTTAAACTCCAAGTCTGCCCCAGGCTACAAACAACCGTCAGGGAGCACCCTAAAGGGTTTCCCCGGTTTATAGTAGCCAGGAAAACCTCATAACTCACTTTCTAGAGCCTTAAAAAGGCGAAAAACAGCCCAAAATAGCCGTTTTAGCCCGTTTTCAGCCTACCCCAAAACCTTCCACAGTAGCCCCCACCACCAAAAACTCCTTCCCCAGACCCCATAGGACAGCCTAGAACCCCTCAATACCGCCCTCACGGCCACCAGCAGTTGGGAAAGCAACTCAAAACAGCGCTTTTAGTGGTTTCTGGACAGTTCCTGGACAGTTTCTGGACACCTCTGGTTTACTCTCTGGCTGGAATATTTCTGGAGTGTACGAAGTCCGGTTACCTTCTGGGACCTTGCTGAGCTTTCTGGTTGCAGTTTCTTGACCTCTGCCTGCATACTTAGGCACTTGAAATCTGTGTCGCGGAGCCCTGGCGAAATTTTGAGTACGCCAGTGTATGGCAGTTTCCCCACAAAAGCACAGAAGAGAGTGGTGGAAACAGGGACCCCTCAAGTGGTTATTTCAACCAGACCCCACCTTCCCACCAGCAGGAGCCTTTGATAACTCCCCAGAGGGCCCCCTCCCACCTTCACCCTCCTCTTCAGACGACGAGGTGGAAGACAACTGAGCGCCTGGACAGCATACACCCTGGCTATCCCACCAGCGCGCCACTACCGTGAGTGGTACTACCAGGGGTTCACGGTTTTTGTCTTCAACTACCCGGACCCTTACCACCCAGCAATACCGGTGCTTCCTGGTGAAACCTTGGCCGACGCTCCACCGTCTCCAGAAGTCAGCCCTACACCTTCTCCTCCTCCTTCCCCCCTTCACGAAAGCGACACTGAATAAACAAAAGGCGAGCACTTCCTACCTTCTGCTCACCTGTGGCTTTTGCCACACCCAGTGTGCGATCTGATCAGCTCAGCAGCCAGTATGTCGCAACATATATCAGAGTCCTTTCCCAGCATGGGGGTCAGTGCAGAGCCGTCACGCCCCCCATTGTTCTCGCCCCTCACCTTCCCATCGCCCGCCGCTTACGCTTCCGCTCACCCCATTCCACATCCAGGCACCACCATGCCCTACACAGCGGTGCCCCGCCCTTATACTATGCCGGATGGCACCCCCGCACAGGCTGTATGGAACGGCGTCAATTGGGTATTGCCCCAATCAGCGCCCCTCGCTGGGGGAGTATCACCAGTGCCGTTCACACTGGGAACCCATCACCCCGTGGGCGCATATCCCACACCGTTCCAACAACAGCTACAGCAGCAGCAGCAGTGGCTCGCGTACCAGCAGCAGCAACAGCAGTGGCTTCAGCAGCAGCCACTGGAACCAATGCAGCAGCAGTTACAGCAGCAGCAGTTACAACAGCAGCAGTTACAGCAGCAACAGCAGCAGCAGCAGCAGCAGCAACAGCAGCCGCAGCCGCCACAACAGCCGCAGCATCGACCACAGCAGCCCCATCAGCTGGCACCAGCCACCTCCGCGCTTCATGACTCAGGCGCGGATCTCTCATCGCTGCAGCACTTCATCAGCATCGGCGCCGCGGCCCTGCCGGACCCTCTGCAGGTACCCCTTGACAGCGGGGTTCAGCAGAACGTCTTGGGCGGTACCCAGCTCTTGGTGCGTCACCTTCCCGCGGTGGCGACAACCTCAGAGACTCGCCGGCGTCGGCGTTCCCGAAGGGCATCTTCGGGCCCTGCGACACATGGCAAGCATCTTCCAGGCCCAAGCCACGCACCTGATCACTCTGACCCCGACTCCGGTACGGACATCAGCCGCACCAGCACGGGGACCAGAGGCAGCCGAAGCACGCAGGCACGGGCTGAGCGCAGGCGGAGGGCCGCCCACAGGTCCGGCTCCGACTCGGACGCGAGCAGCCGAAGTGAACACATTCGCAGAGAAGTCCTGGCGGCAGTACAGGCCCTGGACATCTCCGCGGTGCTCTCGAGAGGACTCGCGCTGCCTGGTGCGACGGCATCGGCAGGAGCCTCCCCACCAGGCGACCCTCAGGGCAGCGCACAGGGCCTGACGGCGGACCATCTACACGAGGCAGACGCCGTCGCCAGCGTAACCCCTCCAGTGCCTCAGACCGCCGCTGAGACCGCTCCCGCCGAACCTCCCACTCAGGGCCGGCCAAATCCCCATAACATGATGGTGGCCCGCCGGCGGCAGTCGATGGAGACGGTGGTGCACGGCGGTGGCAATCCCGACTCAGAGCCCAGAGACTCCAGTCCAAGCGACTCGCCACCAGGCCCCCCTAGTGATCCACCTCAGGATCCCCCTGACGATCCCGCACCAGAGCCCTCCTACCCTCAGTACCCAGAGGTCAGAGCCCTCTTCGTCACCCACGATGGTGGGTCATTGTGGGTGCACCAGTCAGCTGGGGTGCGAGGCGCGGCAACCGTCTCCCTACCATGGGACGAACGCCGCCGGGCTGGGGTGCAGGGCGACGCCATCTTGTTCAGGATCATGCACCTGCTGGGAGCGCCGCTGACTGCATATGCGCGCATGGGGGGCCGGCTACACCATGCACCCCTACCCCTTACCAACCCTCGTGTGGAGACCTGGGTCCTCATGGTCGACCGCGAGGTCATGGATATGGCAATGGGGGACCCAGCCGCGGCCAATGTGCGGTCTACCAGCATGGGGCAGCCAGTATGGGAGTGGATCCCTGCTACTGCGCGGGAGTCGGAGATGCAGAACTTCGATCAGGACGGGCTCGCCGCGTGGTCGGAGGTCAGCAACTCCGATTGGTACCGGAGCATGAGCGTGGTGGCCGCACAACCATCCACACCCCTGCCCTTCCATACACCTCTTCCACTCCCCGCACCACCATCAGCCCCTACATTACCGCCCACTCCGACCGCAGTCCCCACAAATCCCGCGCCTGCGCCTCCGCCCGCGCATGCCCCGGGACCACCACCTCCTGCCCGTTTCCCCCATTCCGCCGCCGCAAACCCCGTTCACTCTGCCGCCGCTGCGAACCCCGTGCTCTCTCCCAGCGCCACCCCCTTTGTTCCAGGCATCGTCCGTCTGCCGCAGGGCACTAACCTGCGAGCATCTCCAGACGAGGTCCGCCTGGAGCACAAGACCAAAGAGATGGTGCTAAAGCTGGTCAAGAGCGTCACCAGGTTCCCCCGCTCCGCGTCCGACACAAAATCGGCCGACAAGGAGGGCCTCCTGACGCAGTTGGAGCACTACTCCCACATGGTGCGGAAGGTATTCCAGGAGGCCATCGTGATCGAAGCACTGACCACTCCCAGTTGTACGCCATCAGTATCAGAGTACCAGGCGAGTGTGTCAAGCCTTCTTTGGAGCTTCAAGGAGTACACTCTTCAAGACCAGCAGAGAAGTTCTTGGAGCGCGCGGCGGGGACCTTTGGGTCCGAGCAAGCTTGGCACCAACGCTACGGGGAGCTGGACGTGTTCTTCAGCGATCTGGCGGTGTGCTCTCTGACGCAGGCCTACCTGGAGAACGCACACGGCGAGGCCATTGCCCTGAAGCAGGCGGTGAACGAGACCGCGGCGGAGTATTTCTCGCGACTGGAGACCCGCATGGCCTCCGTCAACTTCCTGGCCGGCAGAGTCCCCAATTGCGTGGAGATGACCAACCTGTCGATGCTCTCTACGTACCGCCGGGGGCTGAAATATGCACCCAAGGTGATGCGGCGCCTGAGAGCCATCCACTTGGATGTCTCCAAACCAGAAGAGTGGGAGAGGAAGGCCGTCGCTGACGACATCCCAGGCACCCACAACGCCTTGTTGAAGATTCGGGAAGTTGCTGAGGAGGTGGAGAGTGACATTGACACGGAGGCGGCTCAGAGGCGCTCTCAAGACCGTCCTCCCCGTGCTGTTTCCTTCGCTAACCCACCACCTCGCACCCCCTTCTACAGGCGTACCCCCTCTTCGAGCCGCCCAGCTCTTGCCATGCTGGAGAATGGGCCTGCCACCACCGTCGCCGCGGCAGTGACCCCTTTGCCACCACCACCTGGCCTCTCCCGCCCCGACGCTCCGAAAGTCCGCCGGTGCTTCGCCTGCGGCTCTGCGGAGCACATCGTCCGTAACTGTACGGACGAGGCTAAACTCAAGGAGTGGAGGGCCAATGCACCCGCTCGACTGGCGAACTCCCCTGGGTTTGTAGCCGCCGTCGTTTGGGCCATCGAGCAGCAGGAGGACATCTCCTCGGTGGATGGCGTCCCAGAGGAGTTCTCCGAGGAGGTCTTGGCTCTTGCTACCTGTGAGGACGAGCAGAGCTACCAGACCCTGGCGGCCCTTGCGGGCATCGAGCTTGTGGAGGGTGACGGCCTTCCCCCGGTGGAGAGCGATGAATGACTGGCCGGCGGCCAGCCCCAGACCCTGCCCTTCGAGGAAGTGAGGTCTTGCCCTGATGATCAGACCCTCTCCGCCCTGGAGAAGCGGTCAGAACCAGTGGAACCCCGACGCGCCCGAGGACGCAGAGACCCTTGGGGCCAACGCCCCCATCCCAAGAGCGTGGCCTTCACCTCTGGGACCCGCTTGCGACGCACCTACCGCTCAGCTAGTGCCCCATCGCCGCCGAGGGATGACTTGTCCAGCCACCCTCTTGCAGGAAGCACCCCCTTCGATGAGCCGTCACTACCTCTTGATGACGGCCCTGCTTATACACAAGCAAGGATCGAGGGTCGGAGGGGACGGCGAGCCCCCCGACACAGACCCCCCACTATGGGCAACAACCGCGGAGAGCCCCGCGATCTTCGCCCCCGACCGCGTGTTGTCCTACCGCTGCCCATCTATCAGTCCAACCTCGCAGACCCACGGAAAAGGCTAACTGCGTGGCACTGGAAGAGAGATCTGTACTCCCTCCCCCTCGAAGTCGCCATGCAGAAGGTCCGCAGAGCTCTGCGCAAGTCCCCAGAGGCTGCCAAGGACCTGGTGGATAAAATGTCGGAGCGCGTCCGCAGCCGCGTACACTCTGGGAGTCGATCGCCAAAGGAGCGCGTGAACCGCGCCAACCAGCTGGCAGAGAGGATACGCATTGCCCGCGAACCTCAAGATCGCAAGGAGGGCCACCAGCGCATAGCATTGTGGCATCTCCTCTCACACGACGGTCGCCAGCAAGTCCCCGAACCCTCTAACGCCAGCTCCCACGACCTCTACGCGGCTTGGAGAGAGCTGTCGCCCGCCGAGCAGCAAAAGGCAATCGCCACTTCGAGTCCAGACTCTTCCCCAGGTAGCAGGCTGTGGGAAAAGGAGGGCGCACGAAGAGCAGCAGCGAGATCTTCGACATCCCTCTGCACCCTGGACACTGAAGTGGGCACGATACCTGGGACAGCGGGAGATGTGGGTCTACCTGGCGCCTGGTGCAGTCTGCACGCAGTACACCAGTACAAGATGAGGAAGCTGGGTCCCAGCCCCTTGGGAGCATCCCCTCCATCATCCTCGCTGGCCGAGCCCACAACAGAGACTACATCTTCGCACCATGATGACGCGCCGGCCACTCCGGGAGGAAACCCCGAAGGTTCATCCTACTGCTCAGAGGCGGAGGAGACCTCCGCACCCAGTTCGCTTTGCTTCACCCAGCAGATGACCACCGTCAGAACGCACGAAGCGGATGAAGCGCCGCCCTGTCTCGACAGCCACCCCATCGCTGAAGACCCTGAGGTGATGGAAGAGGAGTCCTCGGTCAATTCGCTCTGCTTCACCCAGCAGATGGCAGCAGCTGGGACCCCTGAGACGAGAACTGACCACCAGAGCTCCCACCAACTCGCCCACAACTCCCCTGCTGGCAGCCCTCAGCATGACGAGGATCCTCTCACCCATGGCAGTCTCATCAATAGTGTCGCTACCCATGTGAGCCCCACAACAAGCGGCACTACCCACGTGAGCCCCACAGTAAGCGGCACTACCCATGTGAGCCCCACCACCAGTGGCACCACTCATGTGAGCTCTACTACCAGTGACACCACCCATGTGAGCCCTACCACCAGCGACACCACTCATGTCAGCCCCACCTCGAGCGAATGCACTTCAGCGGGCACCCTGCTGACGGCGAGTGCAGACAACCTCGTCAGTCATCCGACTGAAGATGTTGATTTGCTGGATGAGGAGTTCTACGCCGCGTGTAGGCAAACGTTGGAAGAATGCCGCGAGGCCTCGGACAACCTCCTCCCCAACCTCAAATGCAAAAGCATACGCACAGATGGGGGAGTTCAGTGGAAGACCGACATCGAGGGTACCCTTGCAGCGGCACATGATGAAGAAGGACCGCTACTGCTGGTATTCTATGCAACCCTCAGAGGGCACACGGTCAAGGTGCTGATCGACTCGGGGGCCTCTGACAACTTCATCTCGGAGCAGAGCGCTAAGCGATGTGGCCTCACGACACGAGCCGGCTCCGAGATGCGAGTCACCCTGGCGGATGGATCTGTGAAGATCACTGGCGCCACCGCGTACGCCAAGTTTAACACGCACACCACCACGGGCACCTATACGGAGAACGCCCTTGCCCTCCGGATCCTACCACTGGGCATACAGGTGGATGTTATCCTCGGCGGAAGGTGGCTGCGCAGTCACTCTCCTGTCACTCTGGGCTATGAAGGGAATGGCTCCGTCTCCTTCCTCAGGAAGTCCCGCAGTGGTAAGATTGGTTGGGGACCGCGTCACCATCACAGGCTGTTCTCCTGGGAAAGCATCTGGGGACAGGTCTCCGAAGGGCACGGCCTGCGCGGGATTGGTGGATGAGGTGTTCCTAACCCCTGCCCAGCTGAAGAAGTACCTGGTGTACGCGGAGACGCAGAAGCTACGCGGCAATGACGACCCGGAGATACAGCCCGCCTGGCTCATGGTGGCCGAGAAGTCCCCCGACGATACCGCTTCTGCCTTTGCAGCCACGGCTATCGACTCTGAGAACGCCGAACCCGCTGCGGATACTGAAGATGCAGAAGTGAGCCCTGAGTGGACCCTCAAGTTTCAGGACTTCTGGGGTGAGGAGTACAAAAAGGAGATGACGACTGCCCTACCGAACATCGATGGACTCAGACATGACCCCCAAGATGAAGCCAACATTAACCTGGACCCTGAGCTGAGCAAGAAGGGGCCTCCCTGCCAGCGCATCTACAAGAAGTCTGCAGAGGAACTCCGCCAACTTCGAGAACGCGTGGAGACTCTGATGTCCAAGGGCTACATCCGACCCTCTTCCAGCCCTTATGCAGCTCCCTGTTTGATGGTCCCTAAACCCGGGAACCCCAAGGAGCTGCGACTGGTGATCGATTACCGGCTCCTCAACCGCCAGACAGTTAAGGACAAGTATCCTCTCCCAGACATCCAGATGATGTTCGACGAGATGCAGGGTGCGAAGTTCTTCTCTTCGTTCGACGCGGTGGATGGCTTCTGGCAAGTACCGATGGCACCAGGAGATGTCGAGAAGACCGCCTTCACCACCCAGATGGGGTCATATGAGTGGTTGGTCATGCCGCAGGGGCTGCAGAATTCACCGTCTCAGTACCAGCGACGGATGCAGCGGGCCTTGGGCCATCTCCCATTTGTCCGGATCTTCATCGATGATGTGGTCGTCTTCAGCAACACCGCTGCAGAGCACTACGAGCACGTCAAGCAACTGCTCCTGACATGCAGGGAGAAGGGCGTCTTCCTCAAGAGGTCCAAGTGCCAACTGTTGAAGAAATACTTGCGGTTCCTTGGCCACTGTATCTCCGCAGATGGCTGCAGACCCCAACACGACAAGGTGGCTGCAGTGAGGGACTGGCCCGAGCTGGAAACGGTTACCCACGTCAGGCAGTTCTTGGGCCTGGCGGGGTATTACCGCAGGTTCATCCACTGCTTCTCCGAGATCGCTCAGCCCCTCACCCGGTTGACCAAGTCGGACGTACCCTGGGAGTGGGGTCCCATGCAGCAGTGGGCCTTCGAGGAGCTGAAGAAGGCCCTCACCTCAGCGCCAGTGCTCGCCTTGCCCAACATTAAGGGTGCCGCAGACGGCACGGCACCTTTCGTGGTACAGACGGATGCTAGCGGCATCGCTCTTGGGGGAGTACTGATGCAAGACAATGGAGATGGTCTTGGACTGCGCGTGATAGCATACGAGAGCCGCCAGTTCTCAGCCGCCGAGCAGAATTACCACACCGGCGAGCGTGAGCTAGGTGCTCTACACCATTGTACCACCGTTACCTGGCGGCATTACCTCATCTTCACCAACTTCCGCATCCAGGGTGATCACCGCCCCCTTGAATGGCTGATGGAACCTGGCAGGGAGCTTAGCCGCAGACAGGCACGCTGGTACATGGATCTGGTGGAGGTGGGAGTCCCGAGAATGGAGTACATCAAAGGAGCGCTGCTGCTGGTACCGGACGCCCTGTCCAGAAGACCCGACTTCAAAGACAAGGACGTGCGTGAGGGGTTGAAGGAGGCAGGGGTGATCGACCCCACCTCAGATCTACCGAAAGACCCCCTGGCAACGCTGGAGTCTGAATACTTCTCCAGCTCACCACCCGCAGCTCATCCCCACTGGGCCCAGACTGTTGACTGTTGGCTCTCAGCAGTGGAGACCCTCTCCGTGGCGGAACAGGCCATGGACATGGGGGAGACCATCGCTCTTGTTAACCCGAAGCTCTATAAGGGAATGAAGGAGGATCACCTCGACTTCGACATGCCTGAATGGCCTGCAGCCGATAGCGCAAAGCCGGTAGAAGCTCCACACAAACCCCCTGATAGAGCCCCACCCCGGATAAGGATAACGAGGAGTATGTCACGCGCTGGGAAGGCCTCTACGACCCCAGCGCCTCCACAGTTGGCGTCACCGAAGACGCGAACGCCTACGTCACGAGCTGACGCATCGGAGGCGCTCACTGAGAAGGTGCCAACGAGCTCACCAACCCCGCAGCAGGCGCCCCAACAGTCAACTCCATCCCCGGTCCTTCACCCACAGAAACGGCGGGCTCCCCCAGAGGACTCACAGAATTGGCGTGTCCGAGCAGAGTACTCCTCGAAGTACGCCGAGAAATTTGGACCCTTCGATGTGGACGCCTGTTGTGACTTTGGCGGCCGCAACAGACAGGCGGATAGATTCTGGACAGACTGCCTTTCAGAGAAATGGAGGGGCCTTCGGGTTTGGTGTAACCCTCCATACAACTCCAAGTGCATTACTGTGGAGGCGATCTTGAACAAGTATATCGCAGAATGGAAGGCAGACCCAGAGAACACCTCAGCAGTATTCGTCCTACCAGATCATCAGTCCAAGCTCCCCGCGTGGCGCAAACTTTTCAGAAAGGCCAATATGCAGATTGTGGAGGTCATCCCTACTCACGATGACAAGGGCGAGCCCAACCAGTTCTTCGAGAACCCAGATGGGAGAGCCTTCGACCTTCGCTGGCCTGTTCTGATAGTACACGCCCCTCCCGCCAAACCACAACCGGCACGCGTGAGGCATCCGCGAACAGCCCCCGCTGTGATAAGGACAGGTGAGGCGGCAGACTTCAGAGACGCAGCCTCCCAACAGTCAGACTCAAAGTTCCTGCGCGCGTTGAAGGCGGAGTACACCCGAGAGGGGACACTTCGTTCACTAAGAGAGAAAGTGAAGGCAGCACCACACCAATGCCTACAGGACTTCAGGCTAGTGGGAGAAGTGGTTTGGAGAACCGCAGCAGGGAGATATCAGTTGGTGCTGGGGGAGGACTCTCCACTTCGGGAAGTAGTGATTCGCCATGCTCATGAGTCATTGTCCTCAGGCCACACTGGGCGAGACAAGACTCTGGAGAGGGTGCTGCGACGCTTCTATTGGCGTGGTGCCGCGGAAGATGTGGGCACCTGGGTTGCATCCTGCGCAGTGTGCCAATCAGTGAGGCCGCGGGGAACTTACCCGGATGGGTTGCTAAACCCTCACAGCATCCCGAACAGACCATGGCAGGATGTCGCGGTGGACTTCGTCACCGGCCTGCCGGTGTCAGAGAGAGGCAATGATGCTTTCGTGGCCTTCACCTGCAAGCTGACGAAGATGGTCCACGTTGTGCCGATGAACTTCGGCGACAGCTCCGCAGCTGTGGTGGCCAGAATCTACTTTGACTCGGTGTGGCGCTTACATGGCGCACCTATGAAGATTGTCTCTGATCGTGACCCACGGTTTCAAGATGCTTTCTGGCAGGAACTCATGAGACTGATGGGTGTGAAAGTGGCTCGTACCACGCCGTACAACCCTCGGTCTGACGGCCAGGCGGAACACAGCAACAGGGTTATTGAGGACATGCTCAGGTCCTTTGTAGACGCCAATGTGGAGGACTGGGATTTGTTCACCACTAACGTGGAATTCGCGATCAATGACTCCAGGAGTGAATCTACTGGCTTCACGCCATTTGAACTGGTGTTCGGGTTCTCGCCGCTGTCGCAGTTGGACCTTTTCCTGGAGGCCGCACAGTCCACCGCTGGACGACGAACTGGGGGAGTAGGCACCGCACACGAAGTGGCTGTGAAATTTTCGTCGCAGCTGCGGGACGCCAGACAGCGGTTAGAGCTGGCTCAACAGCGACAGCGCGAACAGTTTGATCGCAGACACGGGCAGCGGGAGTATGCTGTTGGAGATCTGGTCTGGATAGAGGCGAAACACCTTACGGAGAAGGTGATGGATCGCTCCATCTGTAGGAAACTGACCAAACGCTGGCATGGACCAGTTCCGGTGACCGAACGCTTCTTCAGCGATGTACAGATGGCCATGCCAGAAGCCGACAGAGGAGCTCCAGTAGCCTACCGCCTACGCCTCCCTCCTCACTGGCGGATTCACGACGTGTTCGCTCAACATCGCCTCAAACCGTACACCAGCGGACAAGATGCTTTTGCCGCACGCGATCACCTAGCAGTACCTGAAGAGGTGGTAGTGGACGGTCAGAAGGAAGCACACGTTGAGCGCATTCTTGCACGTCGAGTGCGGTCTGTTCGAGGAAAGGAGGTGGAAGAGTGGAAGGTTCGCTGGACTGGCTACTCCAAAGCTCACGACCAATGGAGGACGCGTGACAAACTTGAACGCGGAAGTCCACTTCAACAACTTCGTGAATTCGAGCAAGCGAGACTTCACATGGAAGCGCAAGTACGCGACGAAGCCACTCGGCGACGCGAGCAGCGTGGCCGTCACTCCGCTCAAGCCGGAATGACACTGGCCCACCTCATCACTAATCCCTGCGATGAACTGGACCAGCTCGAACAGATGGAAGATGATATCCCCCTGCCGTGGGAACGCCAAGAGCGTGTGGAAGATGGGTCGTTGGCACTGGTGACAGAGCTGCTGGCAATACAGGCAAAAACAACCCGCACGCCCAGGATTCTCGTACTTTTCAGCGGTACTGGCTCAGTAGAGAGGGAATTACTAAATTGCTTCCCCTCCGCTTCAGTAGTGACCCTCGACTCCGGGCATATCTGGCAACCCACTCATGTGTGCGACATCCTGCAATGGGACTACAGACAATACCCGCCTGGATTCTTCGATGTTGTTTGGGCAAGTCCCCCCTGCAGGCAGTACAGCCAAGCGCGCACCACTGGTGGACCCCCTGACCTTCCCCAGGCTGACAAAATCGTACGACGAGCATTGCAGATCATTGACTACCTGGAGCCAAAACATTGGTTCATGGAAAACCCCAGAGGTCGCTTCCCTAACGCGCTACGGCTTCGCCCTATGATGCGCCAGCTTCCCCCACCGCTGGTGTGTACTTACTGCATGTACGGTACTCAGTACATGAAACCCACCTGCATATGGACGAACTCAGCACCACCCTCGCCCCTGCTACGCTGTACTACTTCAACACCGTGTGCGTGCAGATGGGCAACCGGTGCTCACCCAGAGACTGCTCAGCTTGGACCTCACCCGCAGCAGACTGGAGCAGGTCGATCTGCAAGTGTATATCCCGTGCCAGCACTCCTGCTACGACAACTTTTCCGACATTTACGCCTCCGCGACACTGAAGACCCGCTTTAGATTCCAAGTGGCACCCTTCTTCTTGAAAGTGGTGCCCTGGTAGCGGCAGGCAAACTATGCTCGAAGAGGGACCAGAGAACCTAAGAACTGGAAACAACAAGGAACCAGAAAACCTAAGAACTGGAACTTAGATGGGTACCTTAGCGGAGTGATCCCAGGAGGTAGACCACTCCTAAGGGGGGGAGAGTTGTGCCCGGAGGCACAGCGTGAGCCGATATGTCTATGCGTCCGTATGTGTGTCATCGGGGTAATCTGGGATTGGCACGATGACAGTGAGATTGGGCTTGAAATCACGATGAGAATGAATACCAGATGTCCGGGGTATGACAGTATGACACTATGACACTATGACAGTATGACAGTATGACACTATAGTAGTATGACAGTACTGTGGGGGGGTGTCATCGTGGAACTCAGTCAGACCCTCGAAGAATGGTCAGATTCGCATCGGGGTTGAAAAGACAATGAAATCGAATATCAGATATTAAGGTTATGACAGTATGACAGTATGACGCTATGACAGTATGACAGTGTGACAGTACAGTAGTATGACAGTACTGTGGGGCAGTCATCGTGTCAGCCTGTCGGCATAACATCTGAATCGAGAATGATGAATCGGAATTAGAAATGAGATCGGATCGGGAACTGAACGTTGAGCCGAAGTGTGACATCGGCTCTCGAGTGGTTGACCCTGCAACCTGAGTGACGAGTGAATAAGTATCTCAGAGCACTTGAGAAGTGTTTAGCCTTCAGAACTCGGAACCGAATTATCGTTTGTACCTCAATCTGGCCCTGATCCAGTATATTATAAAATCCGAATTGTGTACCTTTGCACGTTCAATCAAAAACATATTTCCGAGCATCTGTCGTAGTGCCCCAGGCACATAATTAACTAAAATCTGAAATCTGCACCTGATCTTTTTATTTTGGAACACTTTTATAAACCTCATTTTGGAATTAGAATCAATAAAAGGTTCACGGTATTGTAGCGCTTTCCGATTTCCGATATGTTATTGTTCTCCCAATAGTAACATGAGGTGCTTCAATCATGCGCGAAGGAACAACAAACATATGTATGCATGTTGTGCAGTTGTGTGCTACAAAGGATATGCAGTGCCGTGCAAGTGCAATTTCGGAAGGGCTTCCAGCTGCCGCACACAGGAGAGGCAGGTCAAAACTTAGTGGGTTTTGTCTAAAATATAATGAACCTTGTAGACTATATTGCCGATCCGGGGTTGACAATGGCGTGGTCAGTGTAATCGAATATGATTCCGCCCGACAATATTTTATACAAGTTTCACTAGGGTTTGTCGACTTCTTAACGAACTGTGTGGCCCCCATTTAAAAGTATTTTTATAGATTAATTCCCGGTACCCTCTTATTTTTGTCGCCATCATTAAAAAAATTGTCGCCGTGCAGAATTTTGGGGTTGGTTGCAGAATTTTCGGCTGCGTGCAGAATTTCCCGGGAAATTTTATCCGAACCCTTAGAGATTCCATTTCAGTTCTTGTTCTATCATTTTTTTCTCAGGAAATTCTGCATTGCCATCGCCATCGGAAATTTGTCGCCATCGCCAACAGCATCAGCATTGCCACTTTGTCGGTACTTCAAATATCACCTCAAACGAAAGGCCGCGAAGTTTCGTTATTTCCCGCACGTTGGTTTATTTCGCGTACTTTGGGTTTATTCGTTTCACGTACTAATTATTTCGCGTACTCGTTTCGCGTACTTTGGGTTTATTTCGCGTACGTTGGGTTTATGATTTTCGCGCATTTTGGGGTTTCCGTATTTTGGGGTTATTTCGCGTACTTTGGGTTTTATTTCAGCGTACTTTGGGTTAATGATTTTCGCGTGCTTTGGGGTTTCCCGTACTTTGGGTTTATTTCGCGTACTTTGGGTTGACGTTATTATTTCACGTACTTATTTCACGTATGTATTTCGCGTACTTTGGGTTTATTTCGCATACTTTGGGTTTATCATTTTTGTCGCGGCGACAAATTTCATGGCGACAAAAAGTATCGATTAGCGGATTTTGGTTACACGGCGACAAATTGTCTCTGTTAGAGGATTTTTTGTTGCGGCGACAAATTTCCTCAATGGCGACAAAATAACGCCTGGCGACAAAAAAGCCTTATGGCGACAAATTTCACACGTTACCTTAATTTCCCCTCAACTATGCCACCACTATATTGTGAAACCCATTAGGTTTTGTACAAAAACCACTATAAAATATACAGTGCCCCCGCACACAGGATTAGTCGGCATACTAAGTATGTGTTTGGCACCTTATCACAGTCCAGCGTTGCTCTTAGATGCTTCTTACTTGATGGTATACTCTGTGTGCCTCCTGCAATTTCCTGTATTGTCACAAGCAAGTCCTCAACTTCCCATTTTCCATCGAAGAGTAATTTTTTGAGAATAGAACGTCACCACCCAGGGAATACAATGGTTTTATATTACTTGAGAATAGTTTTTTGGCATCGTGTCCATCTTCAAAAAATATGGTCCAACTCAGGATCGTGGTTGAACCTTTCGATAAGAATATCCGAGATCCATCACAGACTTATACGTCCTGGAGATGGTTAAGCAAGGGAAAACAGCTTTGCAGGTGCAATATTCTACGATTGTCACTAAACTTAACACATATACCTTGTCGCACTACTCCATAATTTGCACCAGGTAGATATTTGTTCATTGTTCGTAACTTGGATCAGCTTATATTCTCAACACTAATGCCACTTAACTCTTGATTAAGCCCATCATCCGATACTGCATAGGTTGGTTTGCAACCGCGCGAGTGCAAGCTACGCTGAATTGGCCTAGTCTACACGAACAAGAACATCATGACGGAAACCTTGAGCAGCCGAGGGTTCGAAACGCACGGGACTTCGCATGAATCGACAACTTTGAGTTCTGGTGCATTCAGGCCCAATAACATAATGCATGATGT
The DNA here is from genome assembly GCA_001247695.2 of Cymbomonas tetramitiformis. Lineage (NCBI taxonomy): Eukaryota > Viridiplantae > Chlorophyta > Pyramimonadophyceae > Pyramimonadales > Pyramimonadaceae > Cymbomonas > Cymbomonas tetramitiformis. The sequence continues at coordinate 43,737 of LGRX02006693.1, forward strand.
TGACACACTACTGGTTCGCGATTGCTGCGTGCGATTGCGTAACTGCAGGCCTTGAACGTTGGGTGTGAACTCATATTACTGTTATGAATATTTGTGCAAAGTCCCGTGCGTTGAATCATCGCACGGGAACTCCTCGGCTGCTCAAGGTTTCAATACGCATTGCGTGCTTGGCGTTGTCAGCACCTGCTGGGTCGCTTGAGCATGCCATGGCGCCCTATAATTCTTAAAATCGGACAACGCTATCGAACTCGGTTTCGTTAAAAGTGATCTGCAAGCATGGCACCTTGCCACAATGTCCTAGTCCGTGCACCGCGCCTTCGTTGGCACCCTCGGCGAATACCACCCTTAACACTTCCAAACAGCTCCAGGAAGTGCCTTAGGTGTGACCAAGGTGCTCGATGACTGCCATGTCACTAGATGAAATTTGTTGCGGTATAAATTTAATAATATTACGGTTATATAAATATCTCTTACGCTGCAATCATTCTACTGGGCCATGTGCCAAATATCTCAGCATGGCCTTGAATAATACCACAGAGTACAATCTACTCTTTTAACTACTGGTAACAATCGATCCAGGAGCATCCAGTTGCGTTGGAGGTACTGCGTTGGATGCTGCTTCCTTTGGCTGCATCTCGACCGCATTCTGCATCGAAACGTCACCCCGAGTTTCACTTGAAGCACGGCTCACTCTTCATAAGTTACAAATGAACACGTTCAAACGCGTGACAACGGATTTTTGCTTCCAACGCAAAATATTTGGGACTTCTTTGGGACTTCCTGGCAGGAATGCTCAGTTTAACGCTTCAATCCGCCGAATTCAAGTTAGCATCATGTAGAAATATGAACTGGTCAGCCAATCTACCTCAAATTCACCTCAGCACCTACCAAACAACTTAGCAGACGTCCTACTGGAGCTCACGGATATGATCACATCTGCTAGTGCCATCTAGGAGGCATGGACTAGAAGATTGTAGGGGTATAACTCACCAGCTTGTCAGCTTGTTCAAGTTTCACTGAGGGAGGCGGCGCGGCGGATGGCCCCGCAATGGACAGCAGCACGGGCAGCAGAATGAGCCCATGCGCCATGCCGAATGTTGTGCACAAGAAGAGCTGCTTGAAGAAGGTAGCAAACACATAGCTCAAGGAGCCGGCCAACACCATCACTGCCAAGAACGTCGACATGGCGCCTGCATCACACACATTGATCCTCCAAGGTGATAACCCACCATTATTCCTTTTGCTGTTTCGCCCCCATTTGCCCCTGCGACATCGCCACAAAACTCACAGTGTGGAGGGATCGACTTTTTGCACTGACCCCATGCAGCTCAGTAAAGGAGGGATTTCATTCTCACCATTGAAGACAGCCGTCCCCATGTCACGGAGCGCTGCCACCATACGCTCATCTGGGGTTCCTTGCTTGTGCATGAAGGCATGCCCGACATGGGCGGAGTAGTCCACCTGTTACATGCGCTTCCATCACTAACCACTGGACTGACCACTGGATTCCCTGGGAGCTATCGGGTCGATACACATGCCAAGATTGGATCGCAGACTGGTTTTAGAGGTTTCTCGGTTACTGGGTTGAGCTTTTGGCCTTGGGCCGTAGAATTGAGAGCTACGGCTTCTAAATACTGTCCGTATCATTTCTCAAATGTCACACTGTCTCAATCTGCGCATGTGATGGTGTCATCGGCTCTGTTCTCTAGAGGAAACCACTAAAATTCCACTTCTTTCCAATTTAAACATTCCGTTATCCGGACATCCAGACTGCTGACTTGCCACCCAAAGAGAGGCGCAGTTTTGCTAAGCTTCTTCTTTTCCACTCCCATCCAACCTATCGATCGTCTTTCACACCAATTCCCGTTCAACATCCATCGACTTTTTCATTTGCATGAGACATAATTGGCAGTCTCTTCAGAAAAAATAACTTACTAGCTTATGGGGCGAGCCAGGACAACCCCTCCTCAGCGGAGCAACGTAATTCGCATTTGAATGGCGGCCATGCAGTAATGGTTGGGGTCCATCAAGACTTGTGCAAAATAAATGCAATGAAATAAAGCTCCGCGCTGCGCTGGCCTGCAAGCAGTGCGGAGCAGAATGGAGCGGAGAGCGCGCACCGAGAGCCCGAGCGCTACAACCAGCATCACCACGGTGACCGAGTCGATGGACAAGCCCCACAGGTACATGAAGCCCACCACATCCACCACCACTGTGGTGGCCCGCAGCAACCCCACAGGCACACCGTGTGAAGATCCAACGGCTGACCAAAGTGGTGGCTGCACCCGGTGGATGCCCTGAGCCCAGACAAGCGGCCACTGCACTACTCGTCTCATCGCTGGCGCTGAGCCAAAGGTCAGGATTGGGAAGTTCTCGCCTGGCCCTACCTCACATCAACATGACGAGGGCACAGAAATGACTCACGAGGTGGAAGATGATATGGAGATTGGGCGCACCGAGGCCAACGCTGCAGATCACCAGCAGGGACGCCACGGGGTGCACGACGAGGATGGTCACAATGAACGACACCGCGAGCATGGCGAGGGACAAGTTCATGATGGCCTCTCCGCGAATGCTCTTGTACTGCTCGTAGTTGAGGTAGTTCGGACCGTACGCAAAGGCCTGGTCCCCGACGTACTCCACCTGCCCGCCTCGAGCCCGCACGACTCAGAACCCCTCGAGGGCCTCCGCACGAGCAGACAGAGGTCAAAGAATCCGCAGATTCGCGAGGGCTGGATATGATTGGATAGTGTGCTGCTCCGGAAGCGCGACGTTCCAGCCAGTCAAAGCTGCTGGACTGCTCCAGAAAGTCGAGTCCCTACCGGACAACTCGGCTTGCGGGCGGTAGGCTTGTGCTCCTAGGCTCTGAGTCATTGCGGGGGGCGCCAGCGAGGGGAGCCCCGGACCGGCACCCCGGATTTGGCCCACACATGAAAAGATAACTGAAATTGAAACATCTTCCGAGATCTCCGTTGGTCTGAAATGAAGTGACTTGGATCTCCGGCAGCGGTCAGTGGACCGCGCACGGACGTCACTTCTGACTGCCCGCTGCGAGCACCTTCGGAACTTCGGCCACTTCAGAAGGTGGCGAGTCTTCCGAGCTTCTGGCGCCTTTTTTCAGTGATGATTATCGTGGAAATGCTGCAGTATGCAAATGGAAGCGCTCGGGTGTCCTAATGTGGCTTGTTGCTTAGGGGGTCCTGTTCTCCAATAGTGAGCTCCCGAAAATTTGGATACACGTCGTGAAGTTGTAAAGACGCTGGCGCAGGGCCCGGGCATCTCGGTATCGAGGAAGCCTCAGGCAAGCTAGTGTGGTCAGCCAAGCAGCCTCGTCTCAACACCTGAGTGTCCCTGGCATGCGGATGGAGACAGATGAGCTCCCAACGCCGAGCACGAGAGAGATGGAGACAGATGAGCTCCCAACGCCGAGCAAGGAGCGAGAGGTTTGCTTTCAGAAGCAGGGATGTGATTGGGGCAGGATTGCGGAGCGCTGGCAAGATTGGCCACAGAGGGCTTGACCGGTGGGGGGACCCGTGAGTGCAGTGGGAAGGGCGAGGGAACCTGTGGGTGCCTGGGTGGCAGCGGGGCTTCAGGGCACATGCGGGCTGTGGGGGGCGGTTTGAGCACCACCCGGCACATCATGTGAGGGGCACCATCCAGGCTCTAATATGTATAAGTGAGTCTGGGCAAGCTGCAACCCCACGGGCGGACTTGCCGGGTGCCCGCGGCTAGCACTGCTCCCGGCGGAGGTCCGGGCGCGGCGGGCAGCCTAGCGGCGGGGTGGGTGGATCCTCTGCTGCAGACTCCTCTCTCTATGGTTTCCAAAGGAACTCCAAACTCACACTTTCAGATACACCTGGCTCCCCTGTGCTCGAGGACGATAACATTTTGAAGGAGAGACCAGGCAGCTCCTTCCCTTCTACCCGCATGGTCTACCAACGTACTGGAGCGTCCAAGCAGGATCCCCGTAACTTTCACAGGCGCTGCGATTTGTTGCGGCCAGCGGTGGCGCACCTTGGATACGGTGTCGCGGAGGTTGTCCATGCTGTCGATGTACTGCCCGGTGTTGTTCACCTTCTCGTGGTTCCCCCGCATGCTGTGACACACTCCACCGCCTCCTCCACTCCTTCATCATCCCCGCCTCCTCCACTCTCTTAGCAAGCTGCCTTGTCAGCTCACGCTGGTAGAGCTCCTCATCCTACCCTCCCGGTAAATCCCTCGTCTACCCACCTCCTTAGCTTGTTGACGGGGGGAGACAGAGACAGACTGACTCCTTCCTCGCAGTGACATCGTGCGGGGATGGTCTGCCTCTGAGTTCCCGCTGCCAGGGGGAGGCAAAGGGGTGCGCGGGTCTGGGAGAAGCACCGGGAGGTGAAAATGAGACCCTCGCTCCAAATGATGTCGGTGCCGTTGTAGTTGGAACCATCGTTTGCGAGGAAGAGGTCAAGCTGGGAGTAAAAGTTGGACTCGGTGAAATTATAGTTCTTGCTGAATTGGTCGAACCAGCTGTCTGTGGTGGAGGCCGCCACATACCTGCACCCCTCGTTCATTTCCCAGTCCTAAGTCCCAGGTACACCAGCATTGTTAAATCTCTTTGCCCTCGACTCTAGTTTCCCAGTCATCGTCGGCAGTGAGTGACAGCGAGCCCTACCCAAGGCGAAGTCAGAACCAGGTGAAGAGCGCCAGATCGGACATCCAGGGATCCCGGAGCGCCAGATCGGACATCCAGGGATCCCGGAGCGCCAGATCGGACGTCCAGGGATCCCGGAGCGCCAGATCGGACATCCAGGGATCCCGGAGCGCCAGATCGGACGTCCAGGGATCCCGGGCGCCAGATCGGACATCCAGGGATCCCAGGCGCCAGATCGGACGTCCAGGGATCCCGGAGCGCCAGATCGGACGTCCAGGGTCCCGGAGCGCAGGATCGGACATCCAGGGATCCCGGCTCAGATCGGACGTCAAGGGATCCCGGAGCGCCAGATCGGACATCCAGGGATCCCGGAGCTCCAGATCGGACATCCAGGGATCCCGGAGCGCCAGATCGGACATCCAGGGATCCCGGAGCGCCAGATCGGGACGTCCAGGGATCCCAGAGCGCAGGATCGGACATCCAGGGATCCCAGGCGCCAGATCGGACATCCAGGGATCCCGGAGCTACAGATCGGACATCCAGGGATCCCGGAGCGCCAGATCGGACGTCCAGGGATCCCGGAGCGCCAGATCGGACGTCCAGGGATCCCAGAGCGCCAGATCGGACATCCAGGGATCCCGGAGCGCCAGATTGGACATCCAGGGATCCCGGAGCGCCAGATCGGACATCCAGGGATCCCGGAGCTCCAGATCGGACGTCCAGGGATCCCAGAGCGCCAGATCGGACGTCCAGGGATCCCGGAGCTCCAGATCGGACGTCCAGGGATCCCCGGAGCGCCAGATCGGACATCCAGGGATCCCCGGAGCGCCAGATCGGACGTCCAGGGATCCCGGAGCGCCAGATCGGGTCCAGGGATCCCAGGCGCCAGATTTCCGGACATCCAGGGGGTCCCAGGCTCAGATCGGACATCCAGGGATCCCGGAGCGCCAGATCGGACATCCAGGGATCCCGGAGCTCCAGATCGGACATCCAGGGATCCCGGAGCGCCAGATCGGACGTCCAGGGATCCCGGAGCTCCAGATCGGACGTCCAGGGATCCCGGAGCGCCAGATCGGACGTCCAGGGATCCCGGAGCTGCAGATCGGACATCCAGGGATCCCGGAGCGCCAGATCGGACATCCAGGGATCCCGGAGCTCCAGATCGGACATCCAGGGATCCCGGAGCGCCAGATCGGACATCCAGGGATCCCGGAGCTCCAGATCGGACGTCCAGGGATCCCGGAGCGCCAGATCGGACATCCAGGGATCCCGGAGCTCCAGATTGGACATCCAGGGATCCCGGAGCTCCAGATCGGACATCCAGGGATCCCAGAGCGCCAGATCGGACGTCCAGGGATCCCGGAGCTCCAGATCGGACGTCCAGGGATCCCAGAGCGCCAGATCGGACGTCCAGGGATCCCGGAGCGCCAGATCGGACGTCCAGGGATCCCGGAGCGCCAAATCGGACGCTCATTAGCTCTGGTCTTGAGCTTGGCATGCCTCAAGATGGACCCTTCTATCACAGACGTGTGCATCTGGGTCCGAGGCGGGCGGGCAGCGCCAGGGCTCACATCTCAGCTCAGCCCTTTGAGTCTCGGCACCACACCCTGCCACTCCACGAGGGTGAAATATCGCTGCAGCGGGTTCGCAGCCGGAAATAGAAAATAGAGTCGAAAAGTGTGTTCCGGTGCGGGAGCTGGCTCTCCACATTCGAAGCAGTGAGCAGCAAGCCAGTGGTGCGCAGCACTTGAGGGCGGCAAGCCGGTGGTGCGCAGCTGGAACCCCTGTGAAGAGGCCCAAGTCGTCTTCTGCAGCTACAGGGGCGCAGGCAGGGCGGCAGTGGGGAAGAGCGCACTTGGTGGTTTGGAAGTCGGCATAGAGGTCATCGAGGCCCTGCCACGTGGTGGACTTCGTGTAGTCCACACCGTCCTCCATGTAGATAGCGCAGGCATCTCCGACGCTGGTGAAGTACTCGTCTGTCACGTCTATGAATTTCCAGATGTAGGAGCCGGCCGGGATGAAGTCCGTTACGTCTGACTCAATCCCAATCTAGCCGAAGCTCATCCCCGTTCGCGCCGCCCTCCCTCCCACACACCCGCCAGACCACCTCAGCTTCAGGCGCTTGTGGAACCGTGTCTGCTACCCCTGCGAAACAGTGCACTTCCACGGCTACCCGGGGGCGCGCACCATGACAGAGCCCCGGGGGGCGCGCACCATGACAGAGCCCCGGGGGCGCGCACCATGACAGAGCCCCGGGGGCCGACCATGACAGAGCCCCGGGGGTCGCGCACCATGACAGAGCCCTGGG